>JZLH01S0534749.1:0-12332 GCA_001188425.1 Eucidaris tribuloides
AAATGATTTTTTTTTTCTCCTCAAGTAAACAAGTAGACAAATCCTGTCATTGTGAATATACACTCTGGCCAGTGTACAAAATTGTCATATGTTTAAACCCATTTTGTTCTTGAGGTATTTTAAAATTATCTCACCCATGTCACTACTCTTTAACCCTTAGCATGTTAAAGAGCCTCCTGTGCACATTTGTACAATTAAATTTAACAATCGTAACAATTATGTTTTTTCTTTACTTTTGCACAGGAGACAATAAAAAATGGCTAGTTTGCTTAAGTAAGATCTATAGAAAATTAACTATTTTCATTACCTCATAAAGGATAGCGAAATTCAAAGAAAATGTGAAAAGAATAATTGTCATTATTGTCCCCTCAAAATAAATTCAGCGTGGCAAATAAAACGTTTTGACTGACAATCACAGTATAGCCCCTGCTGGCCTTTCACATTACGATTGTACATAATGACATTAACACACTTACAATTTCGATAAATTCGTGAGTCCAGTAATACCAGGAGGAATTTCAGTCAGATTTTGACCTGAACGAGATCTGAGCAATACAAAAATGAGAACGGAACAATCAGAGTAACCCGCAGTATTGCAAGTGGTCCAGTTCCTAATACCATTTTTGCAGGGACAAACAAGTATGAGTGAATTGTAGTTTAGATCTATGTTTATAAAGTGGTACATAATTTATGTTATATGTACATAATTAGATATAATTATGCATATTCATAGTTCACAAATGTTAACATGATTTATAACGAAATAAGGCGTACGTTGCCGAAACTGTATACCCTTTTATCTAATCAAGTTTTTGGGCTTGGGTGAAATATCCCACAAGTATCTAATGGAAAACATACGATGAACAAATACACGAAAGTGGTAATAAAATCCTGTAATTTTTTTATTTGTTCGAGGCAGTGGCGTACTGTGGGTCAACTCATTGAGGGGGCACCCAGCCGCTCCCCAAATTGTATTTTCAGATGGTGGATTTTTATCACTGCGTGTACGCCAAGCGTATGGTAGGGGTATAAAAGTTTTGGCTAGTTTGGTAATGTACGATTTTTAATAATTTTATTATAAATTTTGTCATTTTTCATGTTTATGTAAAAAGGAATATATTTTGCATGTATGTCATAATTGGTTAAAAGGGAATTCCGCGAGCGAGCGTAGCGAGCGAGCGGTTTGGAAAAAATTAAAACATCTGGGTGAAAAACGCATTTTGTGTTATATTCTTTCCAAATAATTCCAAATAATTTATACTGCAATGTGAGCACAAATTGAATTATGCAGTGGCGTACCGTGGGGCAACTCCTCCTTTACACGGTATACTGCAATGAAAATGTATGTTGTCTGCAGGAGAATGCTTGCATTTTGTCACAAGTAGTTAAAAGGCGATTCCGCGAGCGAGCGGTTAGAAAAAATTGAATCTCCAAAAAGAAAAAGCACGTTTTTGGTGTATTCTTTTAAAATACTTCGAAATAATATATACTGAAGTGTGGGCGCAAAATAAATTATGCAAGTGCTACATAACCCCTCTGTCCAATTTGACATTTAATTTTACAAGAATACAGAATGGCACATAGGCAAAATGTCTGCCATGTGTGTAAATTTTCAAGGAGGAATTTCCACACCGTTTGATTTTCAACTATTGCTGGTTCTAAGTAAATTAGGGAGGCAGTCATGCGAGCGAGCACAGCGAGCGAGCGGATTGAAAGAGAAAATAATTTCTTATTTCTTGTAGTTTTTTTTGAGAATGAAAAGAAAAATTGAACCCAAATTTTTCCCGACCAGACGAGCAAGCATTCATAATTATATTTCGTCCTTTTAACTATTTAAGCAATGGGACAGATGGAGTAAGTGGGATACGCAGCGAGCATTATCCAGATATGTCACAAAAGAAATATCTAAATTTATAGTCTGGAAGATTTCAGTGATTGATAAGCAAAGTAATCCAATCAACGATGGAAATATCGTACACTCTTAAAAGATTTAAAGCAAATTACTTAGATTTATAAAACGGCCAGGAAGAGTACAGTTTTGTAAGCAGGGAAATACCTGATTTTCAACTCACTACATTACTCTTAATAAGAGTAACTTTACCTCACGAGAACGTTTCGGGCTATACAAAAAGGGTTATAAAATACCTGATTTTCAACTCACTACATTACTCTTAATAAGAGTAACTTTACCTCATGAGGACGTTTCGGGCTATACAAAAAGGGTTATAAACTAGATGCGCCGTCTCTGCCACAATAAATAAAGTGGGACTGCCCAAATATACACAAACTATATGCACAAACTTGTGATACCCCTCTGAGTTAACAGTCAGACCAAATTATTGTGTAAGCAGAAGTGTTAGATATTATCTAACACTTCTGCTTACACAATGATTTTATTAATAAGAATGTGAACGTAGTGACTTACGCTGATAATAAGTTTATTTCAAAATGTGCACTAAATGCAATTCCAGCTCGGTTTGCCCCAGTTTTCTTGTTCTTTTTTCTTTCTTTCGTTTTTTTTTTGCCGGCCGATTGGGGGTGGGGGCACGTGCCCCCCGTGCCCCCCGTAGTTACGCCACTGGTTCGAGGGATAATACAAGTATGTAAACAAAATATTTCTACGATTTAAAAACCCCCAAAACAAAACAAATATGAAGTAGCTTACTCCCCCCCAAAAAAAAATAAGTAAAACTTAAGTTTAAATCAGTTTACAAATAGTATTTGATGTAGTGTCTAACTTAGAAACAGGAAAAGGAAAACTGATGATTTGACATACCCGCAACATATTGAAACTGGACGCCGTGTATAAACATTTATCGAAATCTCCTCGCATACATTATTAATTTAGCACTTCTGCAATCTAAATTTCCGTCTTTATGTTAAATACACAGGCTAACATTGTGAGACTTCAAATTAAGAAATTATCAAACTTTGCTATCTGAGCTACATATTATTGTTTGAATGGACAAATTAACTGCCCAGAATACAAAAGTTTGGAAATTTGTGTTTCCACTGGCAAGATATGAATGAATAAACAATAGTCAGGCAGAGTACAAAATAGCCTAGATCTACACACAGTAAGTCTATGGTGAATCTTGTCAACTTACGATTTTCACTTTTCTTTAAAGTACTAAATAATTATTTTGAAATACAATTTTTTCAGGGCTTCATGGTTGGACCTTATCAAAGACACTGGTAGCATGGGGAATCATGTAGCTCGGATTCTTTTTAACTGGAAACAGTGTTATATAATGCTTTTAAAGTTCTAAGGTCCCAGAGTGAATGACGGAGAAAAGTGTGTACTATGACTTTGTGTAATCTGGGTTTTAAAGGGCTAATAGGATTTGTAGGCTACTTTTAGATGTTCATGATAGGTACGTCTTTAATTGTTAGATGTTTTTGATTGAAATTGACTTTGTTTGGAAGGTATGTCTGGCGGATTTCAGACCGGGTGTTATTGAATTGTATGTTTTTAGCTTTTTAGTGTTTGTTTGGAATATTTATTGCACATTATGAGATTTAAAATCATGAACCAGTCTGACTTACGGTATAAATTGACAGTGAAGGGGATCGACCATGTACCGAAAATATGAATTTAAGCATGCATGTCGGGCCGAGAAGGGGGGGGGGGTAGTTAATGAAACTTAGTAGTCTTGGTCTGTGAGTGTCTATGTATTTGTTACAAAAGATGATTACACTATTTCACTAATGATCTGGAAGTAGTACCTGGTAAATTTGTAAGGTATGTTTCTATTTATCATATTTATATGTAATATGTTTGTTGTATTTTTTTTAAAAAGAATACTTGGGAAAAGTTATGCTCGAGCAGAAACCTTGGATTTGATATGCGTTTATGTGTGTATGTGCGCGCACAAAGGTGTGGGCTCTTGTATGCTTGGGTATCAAAATACAAATACACCAAATGTAAATTTCCCCTGAAACCAAGACTTGCACCAGTTTTGTAAAAGGCTAAACTTCACTCGCAAAAAGAGAGGATTTCCCCTAAAAGAATACGATTCACTCCTGAAGGAGTCGACAGTCACTCTTAAAAGATAATATTCCACATTTTATTCGGAACAGAAATCAGAAATAGGGTAGCAGCAACTCCCATCTTTTAATGTCGTTTGGTTTGACTCGGCCGGGGTTTGAACGGGCTCGAACCCCCGACCTTCCGGTTGTGAGGCGGACGCTCTACCAACTGAGCCAACACAATCGGATATTTTCATTCTCTTGTAGACTGAAAACATAATCACGTTCCTCATGAAGTGGAAAAAAGAGTGGTAATTAGCTCCTTTACAAGTACTGTGTTAGCATTTTTTTTTATCTCGTTCTTGAAATTCAGATTGAAGTAAAACGGCATTTAATCACAATGTTATATTGCGGGTTTGGTTTACCATTCTGATAAGGGACCTGGCGGAAACTAGGAAAATGATACAAATTGCAGGGTACTCTGGCATTGTTTGTCACTAAAGAGGCTACCCCGGGTAAAGTTATTATCAGCATTACATATTAAAGACACAGGCTAACTTTGTGGAACTTAAAATTAAAAATGTGAAAAATGTAAAACTTTGCTATCTAAGCTACATAGTAGTGTTTGAATGGACAAATAAACACCCTAAAATACAAGAGTTTGGAAAATTATGCTGCTACTGGTAAGATATGAATGTAGAAACAATTTATGCTGCCATTGGTAAGATATGAATGTAGAAACAATTTGTACTCGGGCAGAGTACAAAATAGCATAGATCTACACACAGTAAATCTATGGGAGGAATTGGGCAGCTTATTTCGGTAAACTTAATTTTACTTTTTAGAGCACTTAATATTCATTTTAAAATTCAGAGCTTCATTTTCAAACCCCTTCAAAGACACCTGGAGCATGGAGGATTATGTAGCCTACATTTTTTTAAAACTGTGGTCAATTTAATCCTGTGACTTTAATATAAGCTAGGGGCAGGCAATCACTTTATTTGTACCTTCAATATCTTATAAGGAAGGATGGCTATTTTCTACTGATGATGTGAAAAATAAAACTGATAACTGAAAGATAAATGAACTATATAGGTTTCTGTACGACGGGAGACACCTGAACTCATTGAATGGGTATGAAGATACTATACAGTGTGTATCCCAAAACAGTAGACACTTAGAAAAAAAATATTACACAAAAATTACATGATCTAGAGATTATTTTTTGATATGAATATTTTACCTGGGATCTCAGCTATCTGATGACACTGTTGGTATTAAAAGTATTTCACCCATGAGTGAGCACAACCCGGTTTTGTGCAATCGGCCAAAAATGCATTTGCGCACTGAATTGTGTTCTGAAAGTCAATGTTTAACGACTCATAGACTGGTGCTGCAGAAGCTCTCAACTGATGTGCACAAGTATTCAATCCTCAGCATGCTCAGATAAAAGGATATTATCAATTTTGTGGCAAAAAAGACAAAAATGAAGCAATGATTCCGATATACCCCCGAAAGAAATAAGAAAATGTCATGTTTGCAAGATCTACTGTAAATTTAATCAAAAATGACATTTTCTTCTTTTTCAGGGGTGGGTGTGGGTTGTATCTGAATCATTGCTTCATTTTTGCTTCATTTTTGAGTCCTTAGCATGCTCAGAGAAGAGCTAATATCAATTCTGTGACAAGAAAGAAATAATGAAGCAATGATTCAGATACAACCCACACCCACCCCCTAAAACAGAAGAAAATGCAAGTTTTTTTTTCAATTCACAGTTTATCTTGTAAACATGATTTTTTTTTCTTTTCTCGGGGTAGCATATCTGTATCATCGCTTCATTTTTGCCCTTTTTTGTCACAAAATTGATATTAGCTCTTCTCTGAGCATGCTGAGGATTGAGTACTTGTGCACAACAGTTGAGAGCTTCTGCAGCACCCGTCTATGAGTCATTAAACATTGACTATAAGAACACAATTCTGTGCGCAAATGCATTTTTGGCCGATTGCACAAAACTGAGTTTCGCTCACTAATGCGTGAAATACTTTCAATACCAACAGTGTCATCAGATAGCTTAGGTCCAAGGCAAAATATTCATATCAAAAAATAATCTCAAAATTACGAAAAATATTTTTAATAATTTTTTTTCTAAGTGTCTACTTTTTTTTTGAAACACACTGTACAGAACAAATCCTACAATTTTAGCATTCAAAATCTGTGCAAGTACTAGAGAAATGTTTATGGGATGACTAGATGTATAGGCGAAGCCACCAATAAACAAGCTACGGCGGCCTCGTGTGCACATACAAGCCACCGCACGGGTCAGCACATGAATGAAAATCATTTTAACGGTACTGGAGCGTTAACATGAGGGAAGTCAATCCTGGTGTCGCAAGGGGGGAGGGGGCAGTCGCCAACCCAATGAAAATATTGGGGGGAGGGGGACAATCATGTCGATTTGTCCCCCAATGATTTTGACAACTTGAAAAATTCATAGTGTGCAATACAAGGATATGTGTAACAAACATTGGAAAGTATTATAAAGCCATTAAACTTATCACAAAAATACTATTAAACAAACAAAATTTTTGACATTTTTAAAAAAACTTTTGCCCCCAATTCGAAACATGGATCGACGCCCCTGGTAAAAACGTATTTTTTTCTTTTATTGTTAATGACTCGAAAAGACATAATACTGAATGAAAAGTGGAAGTATTGCATAAGACTCGATGTATAGAGGAAAATTAGACAATACAAATTGAAACTTCCAATATGAACATATATGTATTCATGTACAAATTTGAGAAACAATACATTTTCATGATTATAAAGCTAAATATAGTCCAAACCTATGCATGAAGATTCAATGTCTTCTGCATTCAACCTTGTTTGTACGATACAAACCAAAAGATTATGTTCGTTGTGAGAAATCTATACTTCTTATAGAGTACATGTTCTCATGTGGCTATACAGAACTCTAGGAAAAAACACTTATCCAAAGGTCGATGTGTAATAGTAGTTTCAAAATAACTTGAAAATAATAATTGCTGAATTTTCTTATTCTAAAATTGTCCTTTTAAGAAGCAAAATTACAAGAGAGATTTTCTCGTTGGTTTCATAACGAAAATACTACATCCTTCTCCACAAAACAAGAAAACATTACATAAACGTACATTCTTAAAGATGCAAACAAGTTTGGCCATTCAAACTTGCAGTGTAACCACTATGTTCACGTCTTACTTTGTGCAGCAATGAATTGTCATATTAATTAAGGTAAAAACACTCAAAACTTCTATTATCCACGAAGATTCACTGTGTTCTGTAATCAACCAACCAAGTTTGTGTGATACCAAACAGAAGACAAAGTTCGTTGTGCGAAGTCTACCATGTCTACACCTCTTATAAATGTACTAATGTGGCTATATACAACTCTAGAGAGAAACACTAATATAAAGGTCGATGTATACGACTAGTAATTAACACTTTAAAGCAGATTTCACATCGCTTTCATCACGGAAATACTTTACTTTTTCCACAAAAATGGAATAAACGGAACATTCTTAAATATGCCAACAGGGTTAATCATTACGCAGTAATACTGTATAACGCTACAAGGTACATTCATTGCACATACATTTTCACAGTATCATTAACAGGAGTTGAAGGGTCAAAATACAATTGCACTTAGGTTTCCTGATGATTTTTACAAAATACGAGTTTCAACTTAAGAGTGAGAAATTAGTCAGACATCTTTTCAAGGTGTGTTAAATCCGTATTCAATGTGCAATGATGTTAAACTTTTCTTCTCCAGTACTGAAATCCTAATTTGATGTTTGTGTCATTTATTTACACACAGACAAAATGATGTAACAAATCTTACATTATAATAAATGATGAAATTAAAGGTAAAACAATAGGTATAGAATGGATTTTATCACTGCACGCAAATCAGTTTTCAGTAAATATGAAAAATACATATGATGGGGTGAAGACTCTTTAAGAGGAAATTATTTGATTATGACGAATTAAGATTTAACGTTTGATGAGATCAAAGGTGTTATGAACAATCTGATCAGTACCGTGAGAAGTCCAACAGATAGCAAGTAAATGGGCCTCTGGACATTGATATAAAAGTTTGGTCAGGTAGGCGGGAAGTCAAATTTATTGCCATAAAAATGTGTTCGGTTTGAACATTTCCACACAAGTCAATAATTATTGAAAACAAAAATCAAGCTCATTCTCGGTCTGAGTTTCGAGACACAATATTGAACAAATTAAACCCTCTTTTTTACGTATGGTTTTGGCCTCAACTAGTCATATATTTCATGAAGATTGACAGCTTTGAGATACTAAATAACACTGTACTAATCACTTACATCTCCGTCATCTGTCCATACGTCTGGGGCTTCCATTGACAAAGCAAAAGGAAACACATAAATACCACTTTTAAATCCATCATGATAATCGTTCCTGCTCGCTAGAAAAGATGAAATGACGCATTCGTGGAGAAATGGTAGCGTTTATAAAATATATGGGTATATATAATTTCATGTCGTTAAAAGTCGTCGTGGCTTACGTGCACTTACTGTCATTTCCTCGAACGTATTTGTTTACATTTTTCTTCTGCAATCCTATCAGGGTATAATATATACAAATGTATAAAATACACTGAAAAGAGAATAACATGTATTTGAAATCTTCCTTAAATCTATGGAAACCGTAACCAGACGAAAGCACTGTTCAGAACAATCTGCCAGTGGTGTGTGCTGGGGAAGTTATTCAAGGATGCGCATTTTCTATTCTATCAAACTTCAAATAATTTTCTGAATTTTGAATTATTATAAGTTCCCCACTCTAATTTTGTCTTTTCTTTCAGTTTCTGTTAATATTTTCGTCTCTTTTGAGAAGAACGTTAAGCTTTTCTTTGCTTTTTTTTTACCCCAAAATATGTCATGTGTGAGAATATCCGCATACTGCGCGACACAAGCAGATTTCATACACAACTGCATTCGGCTATGCCTTACTTAAATCACGTTAACTTTTTTTTTTTTGCAGATCGTAGAGGGTAACGTTACAACACACCTCCGCAAATATTTATCAATGTTTACACCAACTGCCTTTTGAAGAGCGAGAAGGAAGATGGACTAATTTCCACCCTTCATTCAGTAGGTCAGATTCAGAGTAATAAAAGGCTTCCACGGACACGCTTCACTTCCTTATTCTCAGACGTTACACGACATGTTAATACGTTTTCAGCTGTACAACGTGTATGGCCTGTCAGATAACTATCACACAGTGGTAACTGTGTCACCATGTGAAAATGAGCCAAATCCACGCAGTGCATGGTCATCACCTACCAGAACACAGGGTCATCACAGTGTGAACTCTATGACCATACTGTGATCACACTGTCACTCTGTGAGAATGAACCAAATCCACATAGTGGTCATCACCGACCAGAAAAAAAACAAGGCTGTCACAGTGTGAACTCTATGACCACTGAGTGATCACACTGTCATTCTGCGAGAATGAACCAAATCCACATAGTGGTCATCACCTACCAGAATACAGGGTCGTCACAGTGTGAACTCTATGACCACATGGTGATCAAAGTGTCACACTGTGAAAATGAACCAAATCCACATAGTATTACAGTGTGTTCATACTGTGGCCACACTACTGTCTACACTATGTAATCACACTGTGAAAACATTGGATTTTTTCCGGCATGGTCAACTGCATACAAAAGTGCGCAGTTTACCGAAAGGCATGGTGTAGTCTACGAAACCGAATGAGACGCCTTTTGCAAGTTAACGCACTATAGATTCCTTACCGATAATGTCAAGTCGGCTCACGGGCGTCGATCCATTTTTTGGAATGGGGTTGCAAAGTGAAAAATGAAAGTCAAAAAAATTTCGGGCGCTCCGCGTGCCAAATCGCAATACAGAGGTTTGTGGGCGAGCGCGAGGTGCGCCGAAAAATAAGAAATTGTGTATGTTTAATGGTATTTTCACACTAAGTTCAATGGTTTTGCAGTTCTTTCCAATGCTTTCTAAACATATCCTTGCATTACATATTCTGAATTTTTCAAGTTGACAAAATTATTGGGGGGAGGGGAGCAAGTCGATATGTTTGCCCCCCTCCAATATTTTCATTGGGGTGGCGAATGGTCTTTGCCACCCCTGGATCGACGCCCTTGGGTCGGTTTCAGTTACACAAAATCAGTCACTGTACCAGAACCAGATGGATTCACGGTTTTAAGGGTTTCTGTATTCATTTACACACTTTCCTCATTTCACCAAATTCATTTCGAAATCCTATTTTAAGATCAATTATTCATTTACGTCTGTCGGTTTTTTTAGTTTTAATTTGTTAGTTTTTAAATTCAATTTCTTTGCTTTGCATGATTTCTTTCAACGAAAATTTATTTCTGTCCAATGCTTTATTGATTAGCTTCGATTATCTGCTTCAATATGTAATTCGTCAGAAAAATCTCTGAGATTAACATCATCATATCTGAGGCTATCATGATTTTGGAATCTTTAGAAATTTCTTTCAATTCTACACGTTTTATTTTGCTAAAATCTGACAAAACAGTGTGTGGTTTATGGCTAGATGTATCAATGATCTCTTATGTGAATTGACTTCTCCGTCTGAATAATGTTGGCTCTCAAACTTTATGTTATACAGGGTGGCCCAGAAAAAAATGCAACACCTGCGATCAGTAATTTCTTTACCATCATCTGCAAAATGTCATTGTTTTTTTTTCTCTCGTTGATTTGAACATTCTTTTCAACAAAATAATATCATGATCATTGATTTTTTTATAATGCGATTGGATCATCGGGTATTTTTTCTGAGGCAACGTCATTTCCAAATTTCCTACTCTTTCTAATCCACCAATCCTCTAAAAACCCAATATTATCGTTGCGCAGCGTTCAATAAAATCAGCTGGGCAGACAAACAACAATTCCTCACATTGTCTTTATTTCTATTAAAGTGAGGGCATTCCAGCGGTTTGTCTGCGTTGCTTATTCTATAGCACGTTGTAACGAGAGAATATTTCGGTATTTCGAGGATCAGTGGAGTTGAAAAAGTTGGATTTTTTTTGGAAATAACATTGCCTCAGAAAATGACCCTAGGGTCCAACCGCCTTATTAAAAATTAAGGATCATCATTTTGTTGGAAAGAATGTTCTAACCAATAAAACAAAATCAATTAAAGAGAAAACACAGTACTGGTTGATGATGGAAAATCTTTCATCAAAATTTCACATTTCCATATTTTCCAGCTGAGAGTAAATTACATTTGCATTATAATGTGGGACTAATTCACTTCATATGCAATAAAAAGTTGAGGAATTGGCAGTTTGAGTACCCGACGGAGTATGCTCCGTTGAGCTGCAGTGTGTATGGCAACAATTAACATAGTCCCACATATAGATTGCTGTGTTAGTACTTTGTCAGCAGTGGGGATTTGTGTAACAGATATGTCCAAAACGAAGTGTTCTGTTGTTTTCAACTACTCTCTCCTGTACTATAGTGACATTTTTAGAATACCATCTGTTCATGGAAGGTTTAAAAGCAGTTGATATTAAAATGTTGTTGTTCTGCAAGTAATCAACCAGTACTGGGTATTCTCTTTAAACCATTCATTTATTCTACATATGTAGGTCTGCATTTACACTGGATGAATCCTTGCAAATGATAAGGTTGGGAGTGTTTCTCTTTTCAACTTTTTATGCTACACGTGTAGCCTTGATTCCCTTAATTTTCATTTTTGTGTACAAATTGTCACATTGACAATTTTACAAACACATTTACAAACAAAGTGTAGTAAAAGCCGGCAATGGCCTTCATATTCAGAAATCAATCCATATAATAGTTTGCCCACGACTGATGAGGTATCCCCTGTATAGGAGGTATTTCGAGGTTGAAACTTGATATTTGCCCGAGGGCGCTTTTCCACTGGATGAGTAAAATTGTGGAATTCAATCAAAGAAACTGACCTACATGTAACTCAAGTTGCAATTTTCCTCATAAAATATCATCGTGAATATGAGCAGCCTTGAGTGATTGAGTCCATTAAATAACTCTCATAATTTTGCTGGTGGTAGTCACTAGCTGGTGGAAGACCAGGGCAGAAAATAAAATTTCATTTTCCGGGGCTACTTTCAAGCCGGATTTATAATTTCAGTATGTTGAATAAACCCTATGACTTGATGAGGAAAATTGAGGGCTGTTTTGTGATTTTAGGGGGCTTTTTTTTGTTAATTTGGGTGGCTAAATTGTCCCCAGCCTCTGTGCATTTCCTACGCTGTGGAAGACACTTCTTCTACATGTACACTAAATTAAGAATGGTACAGT
>JZLH01S0534771.1:24612-42168 GCA_001188425.1 Eucidaris tribuloides
TACACACACACACACACACACACACACATACACACACACACAACATACGCACACACACACTCGTACATACACACACACACACACACAACATACGCACACACACTCGTACACTACGCACACACACTCGTACACTACACACACACACACACACACACACACACACACACACACACACACACACACACACACACTGACACACATACACACGCATACACTACACACACATACACACACTATTGACAAGCAAACACACACTGACACACACACACACACTTTGTCACTTTTTGAGGAAAATGAATAATATAAATGATAGCATGAATGATTCAGTGATAAAACTGATTACGTTAATGATGATGATAATGATGATGAGAAGAAGAAGAAGAAGAAGAAGAAGAAGAAGAAGAAGAAGAAGGGGGAGGAAGAAGAAGAGATGGAAAATTTGAAATACTTTTTTTATTTATTCATATATACCATTCCCAAAATTCAGAAAATATATATTGTGTACTCTCCAGTGACACCGCAGAATGGTTGCCTGACCTACGGTGAGCATTGTGCCATCCGGCTCTTGTTTTAACTCATATGTTGTACTTAATGCTTCCATGACCTCACACTAAATTGTTTTCTCAACCAGAGGAGGAAACAGACAATGTGACCATTTTCATTTCCGCCAAGTTCCGAAGCGAAATAAAAGCAACGGGTGTTCATGTTTTTGATTCGTGAATACATGATATTCATTTGAACAGAGCGTTGTGTGGTTAATTAGCCTTACCCCATTTTGAAATCAACATAATTCCACATGATTTATTTCATACATGGTTAAAAATAAATTAATGCATAAATGACAAAGCAAAGAAAGCCAAGGTCATACCGAAAGCCAACCCCAGAATGTCGGGACTATTGTAATAGGACGATTTATTGGGTCATACAATTCGATGAGCGGCAGAGAGAATGTCATTTCATACTGAAATCTATAAATACTAGTAAATTTACTAATTCCATAGTTTAATATGTCACAAAAATGTGTAAGTTTGATAAATTTTCTGTACTAGGATGAAATATCAAATAGTTAACAAGATAATGAGTTAATGGAATTAAGTGTAATGTACTTCGGTTGATGTTGTTCAGAAGGTTGTCCAGATCAGATAATTGATTTTATGAGGGATGATAAAGATATGTCTGTTTAAAATCATAATTAGTGTGAGGAATTTATTTACTTCCTGTGTCTAGATTAATTTTTTAAACCCAAATTTTATATATATGTATTTTTTATCGCTGTGATATTTATATATATTTTTTTATTTCTTTCTTTTGTTGTTGTTTACATTGCTTTTTGTATTTATTTGTATTGATTTTTTGGTATGTTGTATCAGTATCTCTGAGCTGTATATTAAATTGATTATGTATGCATGTGGATATTTTGTAACAAAAAATGTTTTGATGTGCTTTTATGAGCGAATAAAGAAAAGGATTAAAATTTAAATATGTAGTAAAGAAGAAGGACGGAAACAATGAATTGAACTTGAAATCTTTTTTTACACATGAAATCAAAGCATTCTGATCTTTTTAGATCCTTCCGTCAATTGGTTTAGTGCAAATTACAAATTAACTAATGGTTTTGAGATACGTATTTACCAGCCTTCTCTTTACTAACAACCTCCTGCCAGTCACACGGGCAAATCCGCAAAAGATATACGCAAGCCACATTTCATAGATCGTGCCATGTGGATAGATGATACTGGACGTAGTTTCCTGGAATGAGGACGTCTAGACGAGTTATATCTGATAATCTAACATTAAAAGAATTCATAGCAAATCACACCGGACATTACAATCGCAATATACCATTTTGTGCCATCGTCGTAAAAGCAACGATTTAATCGTTCTTCCCCGGAGATAATAACGTGATTTTTTTTTCTGTTTGAAAGTAATGCTGGGTTCACACTGCCGATCTTTTAACTCGATCAGGCCCGATCAAGCCAATATGCTAGTCTGGACTGTGAAATAACGACTGAATTAAGTAGTATGTTATAATTATCGTGATGATCGGGTTTCTTCATCGACATTGTTTTATTTATTGAAACACAAATTGAAATATCATTTATCAAATATAAAGCTGTTTTTCAGGAGGTTGTTAGCAGTACAAATGCAGAAAATTTGCAATACCAATAACGTAAAGTAGCAAACTATACAATAGCAAACAAAAACAAAACACATACAAACCAAAACCCATTTCAAAACGAAAATGAAAACACAATTGTCAAAAAGGAAAAGCAGTGTTATTCTTAAAACAAATTAAAACAGAGAACGGAAATTTAGACCTCAGAAAAATCTAAGCATCTTTTTTGGAAAACTGAAAGTGATGAAATTTTCATATAAAAAAAGGCAATGCGTATCATTACTTTTCGAAACGCTTTTTATCTTTGTTCGACTGGAATTCAGTTTGTAAAGGTTGAGTATGTATGTTCATTGATTGTTCAGATGTTTGCTCATAAATATATGTTCCCCAAAATTTGGTCCTTTTGTCTCAACTTTACTGTTAAATAATATCCATCAAAATACCAAGGATGGGTGACAACTTGCTGGGCGTAATGTGAAGTATTTCCTGAACAAAACGTGGTTTATAGTACAGCATAAAACCTAATGACAAATTATGTCCATCGTGTGTTACATGTAAGTACGTTGACCAATCGTCTTACAAAAATAAAGAAAACATCTACATATAAACAATAATCAACTAACAGAATAAATACAGGCACTCTTTAAGGCACCGACTCCAGGTAGATTTACAGTCTTGACTCGACTATTAAGAATATATTGTTTCTCATCATGCTTACAACTTAGATTATATGAACCGCACATAGTGACCGTATTTACACCACGGATTTCTGAACTCGCCAACCGACAATAAGCGTACTGTATAGTATCAATACCACTATTCTTGGTCAAAAGACTTTAAAGTAACTTCCATGTAAGTCTC
Source organism: Eucidaris tribuloides (assembly GCA_001188425.1). Classification (NCBI taxonomy): domain Eukaryota; kingdom Metazoa; phylum Echinodermata; class Echinoidea; order Cidaroida; family Cidaridae; genus Eucidaris; species Eucidaris tribuloides. Next base: position 27,590 of record JZLH01S0534771.1, read on the forward strand.
TTTATGAGACACAAGTCCATTGAGCTTCTTTATCAATTCCGTCCTCTTTTGAATGCTTACGAAGTGGCAGATAGTTGTGTAGACAATACTTTGAGGAGCACGGCTGCGAATTCAGATGTATAATCTACCTATTAATGATTTCAAAGGGATCACCCGCAATTGAACGCGTCATCTGTAGTTTATTGATAAGCACACACTTACATCTTCTATATCTGCTTTTAATGAAGATGAGTAAATGCGTCACTTACCGTGTATTCTATGTACACAGGCTACTTTTATTTGAAACAAAAAGATGTGGGGGCATGGAGCTACTAAATATGTAGCTCCATGGTGGGAGTTAAACGACGCTAAAAGATATGTTTCAGACGAAAATGCGATGTAAACTGTACACCTAAATGAAACCTTGACTTCATTATATTCATTTGTCTCGCAAAATATTTTGCAAGAGGAAATTACATAATGATTGTGCAATAAGTTCAAGAATACCCGTAAAAACTCAAACAATAAAATACGGGATAGAAACATACCTGCAAGCCTGACTTTCAAAGCAATTTCAAACAAACGTTGAAAAAATGTGCATTTTCATGAAAGTGATTCAATATGTGTCTGCACTGACGCTATGAACTTCTCATTTCAGCATAAAATACGGCTGGAATCATACATGAACATTAATGTTTGAATCCAACCATTACTCGATCTTATATTTTTCTAATTTCCTCGTTGAATGTACATCTCCATCTTATAATCAAGAGATGATGATATTAAAAGATGGATGATAGATGATATATGAGAGATAGATAGATAGATAGATAGATAGATAGATACATAGATAGATAGATAGATAGATAGATAGATAGATAGATAGATAGATAGATAGATAGATACATACATAGATAGACGGTAGATAGATAGATAGATAGATAGATAGATAGATAGATAGATAGATAGATAGAGCGGTAGAGAGATACACCGTATATCTGCTTGTAACGTCTATTTACGTATAATTACTCTATGTTTACATCTTTGTTTGAAAATCTTTGGGATAAACATTTGGGGAAGAATTATCATTCACAAAAGAGGCCAAAACTATAAAACCTATACGCAGGGGTTTTAAATTTAAATATCAAATCAGTTCAATTAATCCCGGACCGATTTTAATCCTTTGTAAGTAGAAACGTGAAGTGTTTAAGGTGTTATCGAGATGAAGAACCGTCTGGTACGGCTAGGTCATGTTGTAACTGGCGGAAATTAATTTGCTGATAATAGAAAGCACAGGATGTAATCGGCGTTGTAAAAGCTTAAACCCTGGACTATAAAAACACGTATACCAGCAAATAAAACTCAATCTTGCAGTGAGATCTGCAGATCGAGGGGTTGACTGTATAACGATAATACAGAAATGTGTGGGTGTTGACTACCCCAATCGGATATAATCCCGAGGACTTCGGAAAGGCTGTTTTGTGATCCAAGTAAAAGAAGGAGCGGGGCGACCAGTTTTAGTCAGTTGACACGCTGAGTTTTCCCGCCACCGCACGTGCTCACCTGAGTCTGAGGACTGAGGTGATCGTCTGTTTAGGGTGTAGGTAGATTTCAGCGCGCATCAACTCCGTCAACCCAATGGTTCTCTGTGAGGGGTATCAGAGGTAGAAGCAGCTCCCCATTACCTCTTGGGGTAACCATCTTTCAACTTCGGCTGACGCAGAATCAGTTCAGTTCGGCGCTTGTCGGATTGGATAATTTTAACTGCGTCAAGATAGAATTTGGACTGAAACCGGTCTTGGAGTGACCGTCTTATTCAATATGAAGGCGATAGTGCTATCAGCTTTTCTGTGTTTTGTGGCCGTTTTAGGGACATCACACGGTGTCAAGGCTCATGAGTGGTAAGTAAATAACGACGATGCATTTCGGGTTGCCCTGCGTCATCGTTGATTTTTGTGATATTTTTGCACTAAATTACAGACAATCGTAATAATTCCTTTGTTTCTCACTCCGAAACATGTTCAGCAGAACTAGCTGCTCGTGTTACGCCACAAATGCTGTATCTTCATAAAATTACTAGGCCTTGATAAAATTATACCCATTATCATTAATTTGTTACAGATTAATTATGGGTAAAGATAAAGGTTATCATTTGAGAATGTTAACAGGCAAGCTGGTGGAAATGGGCACAAACTTAAGGTAAAGTACATTATTTTGAACCAAAGGATATTCATAATAAATATTTTATGATCATGCGTCCGGTATCAGGCATAATGCTTATATAGGCCTGTTCTTATTAAATATATTATTCAATATACAAACTTATCATATACGGAAAGTACTCAAACTGTAGCATTATAAAGAACAATTACAATACTTGTATGCGTATCGCGAAGGGAATTACTAGTACACTATTACAAATTATTTTGCATTTTTCAGTGATTATTGTTCTGTAAGAGACATTAATGAAATAGATGACATGGGTTTTATCCGATAACTACTTGATGATACAGCAAACGCGGCTCTTTGCTTTTATATGATTAATGATTTCGTTTGTATTTCCTTTTTAAATTACATGTAATTTCCTAAAACAAAACTTAGTTGTAAAACAAAACTTAGTTGTCATGCTTTAGCTTGTGGATATAAAAGTGATATATGTCTATCAAGCTGGGCGAATTATTTAAATAAGTTAATTAATGTATTTAAATGCGTTTTAAAAGGTACTCAAACTATGACATGCACTCTGGACCTAATAGGAAAGTGATATACCGTAAAGGCATAGACAGGTGAACGCGTCGATTTGCGTAAATTTGGTAAACCCAGTCAAACTACATTTAAAAGGAAAAGTTACACCGATGTCATAAGCGTTCTGGGAACGGTCTCAGAACGGTTCACTCACGGTTTTACCATAACCGCCCCAAAAGTTGTCCTAAAGCGTTCCGAAAGCGTTTTTATCGGACCACCCCCAGAGGTGGTCTGAGACCGTTCTCAGACCGTTTCCAGTCCAGCCCAGGAACACAGCACACGGTTATTCTTTTTTTACGTTTGGGCATGCAAAGGAGACGCGCTGCTTATGTCGTTACGGACGGTATTGCAATTTACGGGGTCAGTTAAAGGTTTGGCCAGGTCCCGACTGTCAGGATCCAAACCCTACCGGAGGCGGGGGAAGTGTGGGTAGACGGATGAGGGGCGGCGGAACGTATTTTCGCTTGGGGGGCAAAGCCAAAAAAGGGCACTTTACTTATAAAACTTGATTTTTTTTGTGTCTATTCTGGCGCTAATTACAACTTAGAATTTTCTGTAGTGTGTTAACTGTTAAAGTACATATGCTAACATTGTAGAGTTTCAATTAAAAAAATGTCAAACTTTGATATCTGAGTTACATAATAGTGTTCAAATGGACAAAGAAACACCCTAGAATACAAAAGTTTGGAAAGTTATGCTTCCACTAGCACGATATGCATGAATAAACAATTTCCACTCCGGTGGAGGATAAAATAACCTAGATCTGCACACAGTCAGTCTATGGGGGGGGGGGGAGGGAGTCACATTTAACCTAGAAAAATGTATTATTTGCCTTTAGGTGAAATGGGGGGGGGGGGTTAGTGAGGCAAACAGTAGGAGGGCCTGATTTTGCTACACCGTGAGGGCATTAGAATGAGCCCTTTTTAAGCACAAAATGTCGTTGAACATAATTTACCCAATTGTGTCTTCTCTGTTCTGATTACGTGCCCCGTCAGGGGGAAAATGAAAAAAAAAGAATTTTAAAAGGATAAAAAATTACATAATATATAATACAAAAAACAAATAAAAGAGAATCCCCTTCTGGGACAAAAATGTGTAGATTAAAAAAGTGTCACTTCACAAAAGGCACATTTTTTGGGGAAATAGGGACATTTTGTTCTTATCGGATTTTTTTTGGAGGGGGGGGGGTCAAGTGCCACCCGCCCCACCCACATTTCACCGCCCCTGATGAGTAATATGAAACTGTATAAAGTTAATAAAGTTCAAATATAGCAGTATGCCTCTGTTGAAGTGAATGGTTGGTATGCTCAAAGGTGTGTGGGATTTTTTGATAATTTGATTTCTTCCTTTTTAAAAAAGAAATCACCCGACTAAAGTTCTGCAAACGTAGCGACGGTGTATCGGCAAATTAAAGATTTTTTGAGATGTATAAATAACCTATGTACCTTTTGCGAGTGGAAGCTTTCACGCAGTAAATGATTTAAACACAATAAAATCTATTATTTCGTTCTATTTCTTTAGTCTTTTTAGTGGAAGCTTTCATGAAATGTTACATTTCAGTACACTTAGCACACACACATACACACACATACCTGTACACACACATACATAAACATACACACAAATACACATATGTACACACATACATCTACACACATACATACACTCACACATACGGTACACTTACAACACATACACTCAAATACACTCACACACACACACACACACATACACATACACACACATACACATACACACAAACATATAAATACACTCACACATACGGTACACTTACAACACATACACTCAAATACACTCACACACACACACACACACACACACACACACACACACACACACACACACACACACACACACTCGTGCGTGTAAGTCTATGAACTTGAATGGTATCAGCCCAGGTCTCTCAACTGAAATAAAAATCACTGGATTGTACCTACGGTATATCACTGATCTCCCCACTTACTGGGAAGATCCGTGATCCGTACCGGAGAAGACTCAGAGGCGAATGAAAAACACATCTGATTGCACAAGCATGCACAGTTACCCTTTTTTGCCGGAAGGAGAGTCGGTATTTACACATGAACAAAGGAAACGGGAGTGAAATTTCATTTGGTAAAGTGAAATGGTGTGTTACCTTCGTGACAATTTGCATCCATCCAAGTAGAAATTTAAAGACACTATATAACTTTGTGGAAGCCTTATTTAAAAAATTGTCAAACTTTGCTATCTGACATATCCGGTAGTGTTTGGATGGACAAATAAATACCCTAGAACACAAAACTTTAGAGAGTCACTCGTAAAATATGTACAGATCAAAGTCGGCACATGAATTAAATCTCAGCTGATAAAAAATTCTGCTACACAGCAGACTATGGAAGAAAACGGGAATGGTCGCTCAATGATTTTTACTTTTTAGAAGCACTTAATGATCGTTTTAAACTGCAATTTTTTCAGGACTTCATTTTTAGACCTTATTAGAGAAACTAGTAGCATGGGGAATCATGTAGCTCAGATTTTTTAAAACTTGAAACAGTGTTATACGATTGCTTTAAGTAGGCCTATTGCGCTACCGATAAAAGATGACAAATCGGTTTATGCAACTCAGCAATGCATTTATGGACACCAATTTGCACCTGAAATGATAAATGCAAACTGCATTCTCATTTGTAAAAGATTTACATTTTAGGGCCTGTATATTCACCCCCAAGTTTCAAGGGAAATGAAATAATGCAGTGTATAGCGCACTTCTCAAAATGAATGTAATGTGGCACTTATTGTATACGACAGTAAAAATAAGCTCTTTAAAATGATGATAATATCATGACATATATTTTTCAAAATTTCACAACCATCTCCTTTAGGATTACTAATAATAAAATATGTGTGCACTTTATGCTTATGCACGTACGTGCGTGTATATGTACATGTGTGTGTATGTACGTGCGTATGTGTGTTCTTACATAGGGGTCTTATTAGGCATACATGTAGATAACAAGATGCACTTCATTCGGTCAGTCTTGTGGGGGCATTAAATCAGTCTTTTGGGACAGCAAAACAATGGGCAACAACATAGAGGTACTCCACAGATCATTGTACGTGTTTGAGAATGTGCACGTGTGTGTGTGTGTGTGTGTGTGTGTGTGTGTGTGTGTGTGTGTGTGTGTGTGTGTGTGTGTGTGTGTGTGTGTGTGTGTGTGTGTGTGTGTGTGTGTGTGTGTGTGTGTGTGTGTGTCTCGGTGTGTTTGTTGCGTGAGAAATCTTCGCACCTGATGATGGCGACCGTCTTCTTCCCACTCAACGGAACAGATTTGTATTTCCATCTGTCAAAGTACTTATTTGGTCACTGCTTATCAAGTTGTAATCATAAACTCAAGTTCAACTTTGACCAATCCACTTAAAAAAAATATACATATATCATGTACTTAATTTGTTTGTCATGTATGGGGCTACCTAAGGGTACAAGATACGATGACGCAATAGTTAATAACCATCATTTGTCATGATCTTCTGGCCCCAGCGGTATGGTGGCCGGACGAAGGGTGATGTTCCTCCATCTTGCAAACTTGTTTGGTCTATTCAACACAAATTATTATTTTTAATCTCTTATCCATCTCTCTTTTTAGCGGGATTCACTTTTTGGTGACGTCACCGAAAATTCTCCTGGCCGGCACAACGGAGAGAATATGCATCAACCTTCTGAACGATTCATCGGTGGAGTTCGTCCTGTCATTGGTTGAACGGCAGGAAAATGGGACTACCCTGGCCGAATCAGTTAACAGCATGGACACCGACAAGGTTTGGTAAACCCAATCAAACTACATTTAAAAGGAAAAGTTACACCGAAGTCATAAGCGTTCTGGGAACGGTCTCAGAACGGTTCACACGCGGTTTTACCATAACCGACCCAAAAGTTGTCCTAAAGCGTTCCGAAAGCGTTTTTATCGGACCAACCCCAGAGGTGGTCTGAGACCTTTCTCAGACCGTTTCCAGTCCAGCCCAGGAACACGGCACACGGTTATTTTTTACGTTTGGGCATGCAAAGGAGACGCGCTGCTTATGTCGTTATATGTCGTTACGGACGGTATTGCAATTTACGGGGTCAGTTAAAGGTTTGGCCAGGTCCCGACTGTCAGGATCCAAACCCTACCGGAGGCGGGGGAAGTGTGGGTAGACGGATGAGTGACAGGGGCGGCGGAACGTATTTTCGCTTGGGGGGCAAAACCAAAAAAGGGCACTTTACTTGTAAAACTTGATTTTTTTGGTCTATTCTGGCGCTAATTACAACTTAGAATTCTTTGTAGTGTGTTAACTGTTAAAGTACATAGGCTAACATTGTAGAGCTTCAATTAAAAAAATGTCAAACTTTGATATCTGAGTTACATAATAGTGTTCAAATGGACAAAGAAACACCCTAGAATAAAAAAGTTTGGAAAGTTATGCTGCCACTAGCACGATATGCATGAATAAACAATTTCCACTCCGGTGGAGGATAAAATAACCTAGATCTGCACACAGTCAGTCTATGGGGGGGGGGATCACATTTAACCTAGAAAAATGTATTACTTGCCTTTAGGTGAAATGGGGGGGGGGTAGTGAGGCAAACAGTAGGAGGGCCTGATTTTGCTACCCCGTGAGGGCATTAGGATGAGATGCCAAAAGCCCCTTTTAAGCACAAAATGTTCGTTGAACATAATTTACCCAATTGTGTCTTCTCTGTACTGATAACGTGCCCCGTCAGGGGGAAAATGAAACAAAAAGAATGTTAAAATGATAGAAAATAACATAATATATCATACAAAAAAAAATAAAAAAGGATCCCCTTCTGGGACGAAAATGTGTAGATTAAAAAAGTGTCACTTCACAAACGAACATTTTTTTTTGAAATAGGGACATTTTGTTCTTATCGGATTTTTTGTGGAGGAGGAGGGGGGCAAGTGCCCCCCGCCCCACCCACATTTCGCCGCCCCTGATGAGTGATATGAAACTGTATATAATTAATAAAGTTTAAATATAGCAGTATGCCTCTGTTGAAGTGAATGGTTGGTATGCTCAAAGGTGTGTGGGATTTTTTGGTAATTTGATTTCTTCCTTTTTTAAAAAAAAATCACCCGACTAAAGTTCTGCAAACGTAGCGACGGTGTATCGGCAAATTAAAGATTGTTTGAGATATATAAATAGACTACCTATGTACCTTTTGCGAGTAGAAGCTTTCACGCAGTGAAAATTCTGCTACACAGCAGTCTATGGAGGAAAACGAGAATGGTCTCTCAATGATTTTCACTTTTTAGAAGCACTTAATGATTGTTTTTAAACTGCATTTTTTTCAGGACTTCATTTTTAGACCTTATTAGAAAAACCAGTAGCATGGGGAATCATGTAGCTCAGATTTTGTTTAACTTGAAACAGTGTTATACGATTGCTTTAAGTAGGCCTATTGCGCTAGCGATAAAAGATGAAAAATCGGTTTATGCAACTCAGCAATGCATTTATGGACACCAATTTGCACCTGAAATGATAAATGGAAACTGCATTTTCATTTGTAAAAGATTTACATTTTATGGCCTGTATATTCACCCCCAAGTTTCAAGGGGAAATGAAATAATGCAGTGTATAGCGCACTTCTCAAAATGAATGTAATGTGGCACTTATTATATACGACAGTAAAAATAAGCTCTTTAAAATGATGCTAATATCATGACATATATATTTCAAAATTTCACAACCATCTCCTTTAGGATTACTAACAATAAAATATGCTTTATGCTGATGGACAAACGTGCGTGTGTATGTACGTGTGTGTATGTACGTGCGTATGTGTGTTCTCCGGGGTCTTATTAGGCATAGATAACAAGATGCACTTCATTCGGTCAGTCTTGTGGGGGCATTAAATCAGTCTTTTGGGACAGCAAAACAATGGGCAACAACGTAGAGGTACTCCACAGATCATTGTACATGTTTGAGAATGTGCACGTGTGTGTGTGTGTGTGTGTGTGTGTGTGTGTGTGTGTGTGTGTGTGTGTGTGTGTGTGTGTGTCGGTGTGTTTGTTGCATGAGAAGTCTCCGCACCTGACGATGGCGACCGTCTTCTTCCCACTCAACGGAACAGATTTGTATTTCCATCTGTCAAAGTACTTATTTGGTCACTGCTTATCAGGTTGTAATCATAAACTCAAGTTCAACTTTGACCAATCCACTTAAAAAAATATACATATATCATGTACTTAATTTGTTTGTCATGTATGGGGCTACCTAAGAGTACAAGATACGATGACGCAATAGTTAATATCAGCGGCTGTCTTTGAACTAAAGCATCGCACAAATTGAAATAACCATCATTTGTCATGATCTCTGGCCCCAGCGGATGGTGCCGGACAAGGGTGATGTTCCTCCATCTTTGCAAACTTGTTTGGTATATTCAAACTCAAATTATTATTTTCAATCTCTTATCCATCTCTCTTTTTTAGCGGGATTCACTTTTTGGTGACGTCACCGAAAATTCTCCTGGCCGGCACAACGGAGAGAATATGCGTCAACCTTCTGAACGATTCATCGGTGGAGTTCGTCCTGTCATTGGTGGAACGGCAGGAAAATGGGACTACCCTGGCCGAATCAGTTAACAGCATGGACACCGACAATGAGTACTACCTGTTGTATGTCCGGCCAATCATCTCAACCCCCTTCGACATGAAAATTAAACCTGTTTGCGTTTTTATTTTAAATGAACCCGAATATATACGAGGAAGGAACCTAAGAATGTGCAAATTCGTCAAATAAACTGAGAGTGGTAGACCCCTCACCTCGCATATACTGTAGGTACACAAGGGCCCTGTTTCATTTAGGTTAGAATCATCATAACTTGCCATTCTACTGGCAACTACCATGACAACCGTGCTTCACAGCCAATCAGAGCCTTGTTTTTGTTTTTGGTTTTTGTTTTTACAAAAAATATGCAGTAGAATGGCAAGTTGATATGATGTCAACTGTGGCTGCCTCACGTCACACGACTGCTCCGTGAGGAGTTTCAAACAACAAAACACACCAACTGACGTTGATTCGCGGCAACACAAACAAGATCACACTACAGTTAATGTACTCTGCAAGGAATTTCGAACTCTTTATTTCCGATTGAGTACATCAAAACGAACATCGTGCGTCGAAAGTTGAACGTGCATGCGTGCGTGCGTGCGTATAACAAACAGTTGGAGGCTTTAAACTGTCTACACTTTGAGACTCTTTACGACTGGTGATAGCAAGTTACACTTCGATACCAACTTAGGAGTTCTCTCGACGAAATAATCAGAACTCGATACAAACTTACGAGTTCACTCGACGAAGCACTTATCAGAACTCGATACGAACCCACGAGTTCACTCGACGAAACATTTATGAGAACTCGATACGAACCTACGAGTTCACTCGACGAAACATTTATGAGAACTAGCTTTCTAACTCCAAGCTCCGAGTATATATACCCCTACCTTACGAAACACAAAATTCATAAGGTACAAGTTCATTAATAAAAGCACATTGTTTAAGTTAGCTTGGGTAAGCGAACCTTACAAAGAACTCTATCTTAGGTAAGCGGGTGTGTCAACTTTAACGTATAATAGAGGTAACTTTGCACAATACAAGTATTCAGGGAGAACCTGAAAGGGTCTAGGCAGTACCAAATAGACTAATTGTACCCAGCTTAAACTTGACCTGGCTACGCCCAATTAATTAAGATGTCTGCTGGTACCTTACGCAAGACTATATGTTACATGAACACAACTTTTATAACTAACAAATTAAATTACAAATCATATACACTAATAAATGAAAAATAACATAACTAATGAAATCCATCACTGCTATCCTGCAGTGACATCAACTTTTATGAAACGGAGCCAAGATGATTCATTTGTTTCAACCAAGGGAACAAACATCGCGGGAAAACACACGTGGCATTGGTCAGATTGACTCACAACCTACATTATGTAGTGTCCAGGGGTGACAGATTATGTCAACGAAAATTGTATGACTCGCATCTAAATTCATCAGTTGAAAGTTATAGATATTATGTATTTGACTAATTTGAGGTACACAAAACAGAACATAAACAACGGGTGAGACTTGACTAGACATTATTGTGATAAAATTAATTTAACAGCCTTGGTGGAGTTTGCAGTTGCACATCAAACCAGATGTTGTACGTGCCAAGGACATGTGAAACATCCTGACACGGTTAACTAGACTGAACAATAATTATCAAAACGATCACTTTGTTACGAAAAAAAGTCATGATAGCCTTGGTCAGACTAAATGGGTACAATTTTACTGTGTGTCTATAAAACAACAAAACTAGTTTATGGCTCCGCTCAACTGAAAACCATGTGGTGGTTGGATTATTTCGTATGTATTTATCGTGGTTGAAGGACATATCATAACGTCATTCCTCAACACACAAAATAGTTACACAAGGACGGACGGCCGCATACACAAAAAATGATATAAATATACAGACACAATAGTATGATACTCTCGATCTCACACTTGGAAACATAATTTTTGTATAAATTACGGAGATTATATCGTCATTTAATCATTATGTCGACTTTACAGTTTAAAGTGTGTTATAGTCATTTTTGTTTGGAAATAAATCTCTTTTTATCGCCAATCAATAAAAATTAATAAAGGTTCCCAACTTCTCATAAAGCAAAATTAAGAATAGAATCATTTTGGAAACTGCGTAATAAACATTTCAGTTCAGTTGGCAGAGTTGGGGCAGATAACACCCTGATAAATATTTTCAATTTTATTTTTGTTTATTTACTTATTGTTTGGCATATAGGACTTATTTTGTATGTAAAGAAATTCCTCTTGTTTCAGTCACAAAATCGCAACAATCACATTTACCAGTAAACCATGTATGAACTGTTTTAATTGGCGGTCACGCCACTGCCTCGCCCCCTTTGCTCAGAACAAAATCAGAATAATGGGCTCTCAGTTGTACACTGACTGTCATTACAGGCATAAATTGTGCAAATCATCACCATTTTGATTGTACGTTTACTGTCCAAAGTAAACCTATTCGACTGTAAAGTATAAAACACAAAAAAGTCTGTGCAATTAACGCATGCGCGAACTTTCGACAGCATGATTATCTAAAAACAACATTAAGTAAAAAGAAAAAGAGCATATAATTTTGAAGGCTTCAACTTATTTGCGTGTCTGTACGGTTGAAAGGACGTTATTTCATGAAGCTTAAATGCATTAAGAAACTGTAACGAAACTGCGTTTATGTAATTTATGAGAATTAAGCTGTTAACGTATGTATACCAATGTCTTTGTTATAAAATTCGGTAGTTTATGCCATGAATAAACATTGTTTGGGATCCGAGAGAGGTTCACAGGTAGTAACATGAACATAAGATCGCTCGTATAATGTATGCAAGCATAAGAATACACAAAATATCTATATTTAAGTAGGAAATAATTATGCCTATTACAAGACAGGACATTCCGCTTTCAAAAAGACTACAAACTGACACATTTCTGTCTTCGGAAGATATCAACACATTGTAGAATTAGACCACTCAGTGAGAGGTGGGATTATGTACAATACAGTACTTATTAATGATTCGTCATAACGAAATTAAATGTGAACTGTCTATAGTGTTTTTTTTTCACTGTCATTTTTTGAAGAACATGTATGGAACGTGAAATGAAATATAAAGATAGGCTTAAAAGGATAATTCTTTAACGAGTCCAAATCCATACATTTCTCTAAATGGCAAAGAGTAACAGTCAGTTGGACATTGTAGCCTTGTAGGTCCATGGTTAGACTGGTTTGAACTGCTTCTGTATAGTATTTCAGTAATCATATGTTGGTCTATGAATAATGATTTGCGTCTTATGCACACAATCTGTAATGTTCAAGAATGCATATGGTACACATTTGCAAATTATCAATATATACTGCATCATATCATTAAATGTACCGATAATTAGCTGGAGCCTACGTAAAATGATAGTGGTAAGATAACACATTACAGTCTAAAAATGTTATATTTTAGGCCTAGGGTGTTTTTTGTTCATTTAATAGATATTATGTGTTTAAGATATCAAAGTCGGACTTTTTTAAAATTGTAAATGGGGCTTCCACAATGTATTTAACATCAACCAATGACCAACTCCGATATTTACCTTCACGAAATAAGATCAGATAAGATAAGATAAGATAAGATAAGATAATAATAGTATGCGGCGAAATCCACCTAAATAGGTGCTCATGACACAGAAAAATTAAGTTACACAAGAAACATTACACACTTAGAAGGAAAGACAATGAGAATCATAGTTTGAAAGCATTTTCCGTGCAGAGGGAAGTTTTACAAACAAATCTGAATTTAGATGAGACGTTTCTATTCTAATTTCTGCCCTAGGTACCATCGATCGAAGGATCAAGAGAGACAGTTTTGCTCGTTTTTCAAGCGAAGGACATGGCACATCCCGAAGAGGGTTTCGTCTGCAACGCCAACAAATCGGTCCTGATCTCGTCAGAAACCATGGAAACATTAATACAGACCGATAAACCCATTTACAAACCCGGCCAGCCAGGTAACTAAGCAGGAAAATCAGAAGCAGTTTGTATATACGAAATGTATATGAAATACAGTCATAGACAACAGTTTGGTATATTTTATATCTTTGCATACCCTGTTTTAAAGTGCAGATTTCTTACGATTAATGAGCAATCACTCATGCAGAACAGATCATTACTAAGTTCAAATGAGCTTAACTTAGGGGCGGTGCCAGGGTTAAATTTTAAGAGTTTCGAAATTCGTCGGGAAAATTTTACCTGCCCGCAATTTTGTTTACTAGCCAAACTGCAAGCTGAACAGCGTCCGACAAGCGGGAGCATGGGGCCGACGGCGACAACAAACTTTTTTTTTTGCCCGCCATTCTTTTTTACCAGCCTAATCAACAATAGGTGGGGCAAAATTTTCGAAAAATGTTAAATTCCCGTCATTTTAAAAAGTTTGAAAAAATAGGGGCGGCCGCCTCCCCCTGCCCCTCTGTGGCGCCGCCCTGTCTCTACTTCAGGAAAAGAAACCTGTTCTTGATATGATTGAAAACTGCATTTGGTAGAAAACAAAAACATTCCAAACTTTTGTCCATGACTGTATTAGGAAATTTGAGAAATTGTGTGTTCGATCTGTGATCACATATTACAAGTTTGTAATAGCGCAGCTTCAAAGTTTGTATTATAGTGCCGTTATAAGGTTTCGTTTTCTCCGCTGAAGAAAGTTCATGAGGGAACTATAAAACGGCCTTCGAACGTGATGGGTGTTTTTTGAGTGTACAAAATATTAAATATGATACTTCTCGTTATTTCTGTTGATTCCGATTGTTCGATCTGATAGGGATTGATCATGGCCTTCCACACTTTTATAGAGTAGGCCTATTAATTGATTACGCAAAATTATGAAAAATATAATCAAATTCATTGAAAAAAGCACTGAAATGCTTAGTACAAAACCATTTGGTTTAATCATTCCCCGGGTGGTTATTGTCCAGGGGTACTTGCCCAGGCGGTTATTGTCCAGGGGTACTTGCCCGGGTGGTTATTGTCCAGGGGTAGTTGCCCGGGTGGTTATTGTCCAGGGGTAGTTGCCCGGGTGGTTATTGTCCAGGGGTACTTGCCCGGGTGGTTCTCTGATAGGAAACATCCCACTTCATACAAATCATCTTTGCTCTCTTCATAACTTTCAAAGTATTTCCTAACGTATGGATGTCAAGAAACCGTCTCCTTCTTAAATTCTAGGTCAGTCACATTCTGGGTTGCATCTTTA
>JZLH01S0534793.1:13693-24431 GCA_001188425.1 Eucidaris tribuloides
ACACTGTATATATATATACTGCATATATTGTTAAAACCATTATGCAGTATTTTTCGTCTTTGTTATGGCTGTTGCTCATAATTTGGTGAACATAATTATTCGAAACAAGTTATATCAATAAAAGATGGAAGTTTAGTTTAATGAGCAGCTCAAACTTTACCGTCCAAAATCTGCCTTCTACATAATACATTTAACATTATTAATAAACTGTGGAATTCCTTACACAATACGAATGACAATATACAATCACTTTCCTGTATGCATTTAACCCAAATAAGTAAACTCATCTTTAACTGATCTACGATTTCGAACTACCATAAGTTTAACACGTGAGTCTTCCGTTTAAACACGGAATGGATTCATATAAGTAAGATATTTAAGGCACTTTGCGTAGAGAACATTTTATTTTTTAATAAATGCTCAATGTAATCGCTAGGTATAGGTATAATTGTATCTTATAAATACGGTACATTTATGCTATCCCCAAACGACTTTTTCGCATAGGTTTAGCATTGTTTGTTGTATATTTTTAGGAAATCTAACATTCCAATGTTTAGTGCACATAAAATGTGGCAGATTTAATACTCGCAAAGTACAGCAAAGATTTCTATCGTTTCTAGAACAATTTTGGGATGAATAATGTAACTGTACTGTCAATCTTTCATCCAAAATTGTGGGAACTTTTTTTTCTACTGATCAGAATTGATAGTGCACACTAGAATTAACATATCTTTAGAATATATTTTTGCAGTTACGACAACACAATTGTGTCTCATAAAGAAAGTACTTAACTAAAGGTAACATAAATGATAAATATACTTAAAATATAGAGGTTGTTATCCAGATACCACGTATCATGCATGTTAAGTGCCAAGACTTTTGGTTTGAAAGGTGATATTCTTAGTTTCTAAAGTAATTCTTTCTGTGTTAAGACGAAATCAAAAATATTTACATCCGTACCACGTCAGGTATCTACATGTATGTTTGGAAACACCACCGTGTTATATTCAACACAACAATTTCCTGTTAACTTGAAAGAGTAACCAACTTAATTTCAATGTATTGGTCCGTATCACCAAAGAGGTGTGACAAAGACACTAGATTCATGACTTGTGTTTAAGTATGGAAAAGCTGTATTTGAAGAAAGCAAAATCATAAATATCCCAGCTTTATTTCTAACATTAGTAGAAGTAAAATAGAAAGCATGAAATTGTCTTCTTCATAACCATATACATAGAATTATGTCTTCTACACAAACTTGTTTTTGCCATGTGAATGGAATTCAGAACTTTAAATTCTTGTTTGAACAATATCATTATAAACCACTACCTTCCCTAATTAAACGTCTAATATAGTCAATACGTTAATAAAACCACCTTTTTGAAATCATAATAATTTCGTATATAAAATATGTTTCTTTCATTATTGACAAACGTAATATTCTGTTTGTTTTGATGGCGAGATTGAACAGATAACCTGCACAGTAAAAACGCTGTTTAAAATATTTTCAACATCTGCTTACCGTTATTTAAGCCTGTCACTCTAACGACATTGTTTAAAATTTCAAACAACCAATATTCATGATTGTGGAATCCGTCAATTGAACAATATTGATTAAAATATGAACAGTGTTGTTCAAATCTTAATCAATATTTTTTAAAAGACGGATTCCACAATCTTGGTTGTTTAAAATTGGTTAAAAAGATGTTAAAGTGACAGGCTTAAACACTGGTAAGTAGTTGTTTAAAATATTTTAAACAGCGTTTTTACTGTGTAGCAATGCACATGAAAATAACAATTATACTACTCATACCATTGTTTTAAAAATCGGATCTCATTAAAAATCTCAGTTTTAAAAAGGAAAACATTCATTCTCAAAATCTCTCAAAATCGAATCACGAGATGAAATCAAAATCACTGTACTTTCGTATGGTATTGTCATTTCTGGTATTCTTTTCTTCAAATTTGAAAATTTGGGATTAAATCCGGGTTTCCTTTTTAACTCACACTGTACATCACTTCACAATTACCATGATTACATTGTAGTATAAAAGTCGCAATCATCATTCATCCAGTTAAATTCTGTCTGTTATATGTCTGTTCAAAAACAATACATGTATCCATTCGTTTTCCCTGAAGGGCATTCGTATAATGCAGTGTTCCGTGCAATCATTGTTTAATACAAAATATCAACAATTCCTGGGGGACACTGTTATCACAAGATGTACACTATGCGCGTGTATAGACTTTCAAAATGGACCCTAAACAAGTAATTATCCTTTGATCTCGGAATACCCTAAACAAGTACTCAAGTCTGAAAAAATGCAATTTTCAAGAAAGCCTTCTGTTTAGAGTGTATGCGTTTTGCTGATTTTGGCGATGTTGATACCCTTTTCACTCTACGCGCGTACATCGCCCATCCGTGAAAAAAAAAACCTTTTTACGCGTGTTTTTTTTTCATGCGCGTGGTGTACACCTTGTAATGAAAGTGCCCCCTCCGCATCACTTAAAAGGTGTTCATTGCAATAAATTTGCACATATTATTCTTAGACATCATCACGTGGAGTGAATGTTCCTTGTGTCTCTGGTGATTCGTGCCTGTGAAAGTCATCGGAAACAACGTACACTGTTCTTGAGTTGTGTCCATTTTTGCTTTCTGATGAGCAGCACCTTTTGCACTTTCCCTGGAATCTTGTCGAGTACAGAGCACGAACTCTCTTCGTGCAGAAGAACGATAGGAATATAAACAGGCCTTCGAGACTCATGAAAATGATAAACAGATACCACAGTGGGTCGAAATTGGTAAGTGCTGCCATGATCCCGAAGAGCCAGGAAAAACCGGCAATGGTTGAGAGTTTGGCATAAATTGTCACCCTTCTGGTGCTGTGCGATGGCTTGTGGTCTTGTCGCGTGCGCTTGCTCGAACGCGTAGATGATCTCATGCTATAAACTGTGATGACATAGAGGTATGCATTTATAAAAAGCAAACACACAAGCGGTAGAGCAAACAGGTAGAAGAAAGCTAAAGGATCGGCTATCCAGCAGGTCAGGTAGACACCGTAGTGGACGGGGATCGGTCCGCTACAGGTGTAGTGCCACACTATTCCCGGTACGAGAAACGCGAGTGGAACACCCCACGCGTAGAAACCGAACGCCAAGTGTTTGCGGATGCGCGCGGATGACGGTTTTCGGGCTAATGCGTTAGCAGAGCGAATAAACTGATGCCGCCCTTTCGGTCCGAATGTCTGAAAGGCGTGAATCATAATGGCGTTGGTCCAAAACGGGCGGGCCAAGAAGAAATAATGCAGCAGTATGGCGGTAATTTGACAACCATCGCTGTTTGGCGGGAGATGTTCACCCAAAAGAAATATCGTATTGCCCACCACCATTGCCACCATGAGCGCCATGAGATTTAAGCCAGGTAGTGTGCGCAAGTCGCCGAATAAGAAGTAGGTAATCAGTGTCAACAACAGACAGATGTTAGACAGTGTGAATCCGAAACAAGCTAGTATCTTTTGACTGGAAGAAAAATCGAAGAACACGACCTTAAAGGTCTGTATCTCTTGGGTGTGTGTGGTGCAGATTTCCAGGCCTTGCGGTGTGGTGAAGTACTCATCGCGGGAATAAACCCTACCACCTTGAGCGATGATACTACCGTTTGGTAACATTTCGTACTCGGATTCATTCAGGAATATGCGCTTACATCCGGGATCAAGCGGCGACGCCATGTCGCAAACAAGCGCGCCGAAATCTTGAAGATCCGCAGGTACCGACGCATCATAGCCGAATATGTAGTTGTGGGTGCAGTCGTAGACCGTGGCGGTGTCGTTAACGTATAACCAAATACAAGGGAAGGGTTCGTGCACCGGCGACTCGTAAAAGACGAAGTCACAAGAGGCGATTACGGTGATGTTTCCACTCCTGCATCGATTCACCAAAGCGTTTAAATCGGTGATATTCCCATCGGAAATATGCAAGAGATAACGATAGTCTTCAACGTATGCATTCATACTAACGCCGTTGACGGACACCAGAAGCTCTTCGCCGTGATTCAAATCCGCTAAGGTAGTACAGGAAAGTCTTAAATTCCTGCGCGGCGTTGTCGGGTATCGCGGCTGGGTTTTCGACGACCATGGTCACGGTGATTTGATATACCGTCTCCTCGTCGTCGATTTGTGTCTCGTTGATCGGGTGGATGTCAACATCCCACGAAGTCCCATTCCAAAGGATGTCCGCCAAAGACGGCGTCCCTTGAAGTTCAGGTACATCGACGCCAAACCGTATCTCGTCATTGTTATCGATATCTCCCAAATCGAATTTCAAGAAAAGATTGATCGTCACCACAACTTCTTGTTCCTCCGTCATGGTATCGTTGATAACCGTGATCAATTCGTTGGTAAGTTCCGACAACTCAGCACCATTTCGGCCACCTATTGTGTTGACTGGTACGCACTCATCTTTCACCAGTTTGTACCCGTCACCGCAATGAAACCGCCTACAACTTCCCAAGTAAGGGTCAAACACCATTTCGGGCTCACAATGTTCAACAATCGGTATGATTATCCCTATTGCCCAGGTAAATGTTAGTGGTTCGAAAGGGTTTATTATAATTCGTAACCACACGTGAGAAGTAACTGTCTCGGTGGCTGTCTCCCCGAGGATCGTCGGGGTCCTCAGGCTTTTTGGCCAAGTTTCCAAGAAAGTGATGCTGTAACACCTGTTTCTCTGCACATATAATCGCGTTGGGGTCAATACCGTTAACACTCCGCGCAGTCCGAATTCCGATATATTTCGTTCCTCGTCGGATAATTTGTTGTAACATACGATTGGTAACCATAGACACATTTCCTCTCGAGTAATATTTCGTCACGATCCGATTGTAGGTTAATCGGACATGCGTCTATCACTTTGAAACAAGGGCGGACAAACACCCCCCGTGGGGTCCGAAAGAGCGTTTTGCAATTTTTCCGCAGATATTCGGAAAGAAATTGAGGTTGCTGTTCCACGTCGTCCGGTATCGTTCCACGACAGAAAGCGTCTAAAATCCAAAACCTGAACGTGGTCTGAAAATTGCACTCGGCGCAAAAGATATTCCGATAGGTGATTCCGTTTTGGCCTTGTACAAACAGGTTGGAAAGGTCGTCGTGCTGATCAATGTGGTTACACAGAAATTCTACCCTGGGATCTAGCCATCGTTTGTTACACTTGTCCATGACCCACAGCGACCCTTCCGTAAATTCTTTAATGGTAAGACAGGTCAGTGTCGGGTCTTCTATTGCGGGCATAGCATTGAAATCGTTGTTAACATATAGATTCATATCTTCCAATGAAGTACGGTTGTCCTCCGTGGTTGTGTCGATGAGTTGGAGCGCGCTATTCACGATGCACTCATTGGCGTAATCTCGACAACAATCGCCAAATGAGCCACATAATTTGTCGCAGAAACATACGAAACTGGTTCTTACCGAGGTGTCGTCTTCCGGGCGGAGAAGGTTGCTGAATATCGAGTCACCATCGGATGGGCGAGACCCGCATCGTCCTACGCAGGAATCTATGAATCCGCATGGATGGTATATGGGTGAGTCCACCGACAGTGGAAGGTCCTCTCCCGTTTCGGAATAAATCTGAGCCTCCCAAATATTCGTCTCCTCGGTCGCACGATTTTCGCCGCCGCTGCCATTCCGTGTAAAATTCACGCTGAGCTCGTCCAAAATTGGAATCGTGTCCGCTAACTCTGTATTAATGTCACTACACACTGAACAATTGTGGTAGATCAGAAAAGATAGGAGAAGATAGATGTGTTTAACCAAAACACCGGCCATTATGGTGACCTCAACTGGATTCAGAGTTTAAAAACGTCGATATTTCTGAATAATTCTGACTTTCTGCAGCATAATAAAGTAACAATATTACAGCTGGCAGTCACAAGCACTGTCTTCCTTGCGCTCTGTCAACATATTATGACGTCGTCCGCTTGCTTGTACCCGGTCCAGGATGAGTAATATGTCACGGTTTGAGTGTTGCTTCCATGAGACGGCCAACACCTGCTGGTTTACTTATCGGTGTTGAAGTTTACACAAGCGAGTCGATTAGACAGAGCCATCAGTTAACAAGTCCCGATCATCTTCGAACTGCCATGAAAGGACTTACGATAAATTGCGTCTGCATCAGTCGAATTGATTACTTAAAGCAGTGATAGCACTGAGTTTGTGTAAGTGCTTAAAGTGTTTTCGTGAAAGACCATATCATATTCGGCCCCTGGTTTTTGCAAATAGATGTAAATGATAGGCATTATTTTCTGTGTTTTTTTTCTTTAATTTGATGTGTGCTAATTAATTTCTATCGTATCTAGTGCACATGATGGGGAACATGTATTTTGGAGGACATTTTTTGTTGTCATTTGTCTAATAATGGTGTCCGAGCGCTGTATCTAATTGGCAGCTATGCAAACAATGATTAGAACAATGTTACCGATATTAAGCACGTGATCATCTAAGTGAATTGGAAAATGTGAATTATCATCGGTTATTCAGTCTTCATGTTTTCTGGTATTAAATGATAAAGGTATACGTTTTGAGTAGTGATGTCATATTGGCATTGTAGTGTGTAACTTTTGTAGCAGTTTAAAAATGAAGTCTTCTGTTAAAGGACGCAAAGCCGGAGGTCCGATGTTGAGATCAAAGAGGGAGAATTGGGAGAAGGAAGAAGAAGAAGAAGAAGAAGAAGAAAAGAAAAAAGAAAAGAAAAGAAAGGAAAATGATAGATGATGATGATGCTGTATGATGATTGAATAAGCGAAGAAAACAAAAAACAACAGCATCAAGAACAAAAAGAACAACAATAAAAAGATCAAGAGAAGAAGAAGAAGAAAGACGGAAGAAGAAGATTCCAATGATTGGCGTTGTATATTTTCTCCGTAAAGAAAGTGTGCGGTTTTGGTAACTGGTGAAAAGGAATTTTTCTCCTGTGAAGTTAGAACACACATTATCTTGATTAGGAGAAGCAAGAAGAAGAAAATCAAGAAAAGAAGAAGAAGGAGGAGGAGGAGGAAGGATGATGATGATGATGATGATGATGATGATGATGATGATGATGATGATGAAGAAGAAGAAAAACAACAATAGTAACAACAAGATCAAGAACAAAACAAAAACAGGAACAAGAAGAACAAGAGAAAGAAAACTGGAAGAAGATTCCAATGATATAGATCATAAAAGTCGCTTATGACAGCTCATGCATAATTCGTTCCCTTTTGTGTGAACTGCAAACAGCGTGCAGAAAATTGATGTATTTTTTCTTTTTACCTTTATCGAAATAGACTAATTTTAGCATTCTCCAAGGAATATTTTATCTTTTCATAAAGAAGTCGAAAAATTATTCATTTCATTTCCGCTCTCCCTCGTTCAGTGTAATTGCAAGAAGACTGCAGATAAAATATTAATTACGTTTCGCCACCCGTGTATTTGTCCTGCAAGATGATTAACAATCCCTAGTGATTACGATTATGCTTACAATGCTTAAAGAAATACTTTTATGCACATCCGTTTCTCATTTTTTTCTATATTAAGGAAGTAGTATTTATTTTTTATTAACTTCAATTTGCCAAACATAATAACGACGTCGAGTTTTTACAACATGTTTACAGTCCAAACAAATCACTCTAAACAAACATGCGCACACACACTCACAAACAAATAGACATACACACACGCGACTAATGACCCCCAGATTTCACAGACATGCCCTTCATCAATAGCCTAAAGGCATGGGTTATCTTTTCCTGGTCTATGGGGATGTTTGCAAATGAGATCCACTTCCTTTAAAGAAATGTGAGCTAGGTATTCCTCCATGCTCTAAATGTCTTTTATAAGGTCTAAAAATGAAGCCCTAAAAATGTATTTCAAAATGATTATTAATAATCATTCAGTGCTTTAAAAAGTGTAAATCTACAAACAATCAAATTGACCAGATTCACCATGCCCATTTCCTCCCACAGACTTACTATGCTATACTCCATCGCAGTGGGAATTGTTCATTCATGCATATCTTGTCAGTGGCAGTATAACATTCCAAACTTTTGTATTCTAGGGTGTTTATTTGCCCATCTAAGAACTACTATGTAGCTCAGATATCAAGTTTGACAATGTTTTACATTGAAGCTCCACAATGTTAGCCTATTACTTTAAACGAAAATACGAAGGGCATTAATACATCCAGGCGATGGCATATAGCTAGAATACATTACGTAAAGTCTCACGTCACCACGGGAAATTATGTGCTCGTGTAATCTCCTGCGAGTAAATCGTTAATGTATGGAATTGTGCTTACTTAAAGGCAGGGAGTCTTCTTTTGCACTCTTCCAGCAGAACAACAACATATTCCTGCCCTTATAGCCTGGTATGAAGGACATGTCAGTGAAATCTGAAGACCAGCAATTGCCTAGAATTTGACAAATGGAACCACTGTCAATTAGTCTCGGTATGAAGCTCATTAAACTAAGTCATTTTACGAAAGTTTAGTAACATTATTGCACTGTTCTTGTATTGATCTACAAATTATAATCTGCACGCCTACTATGCATACAATTTGTCATGTTCCTGGATGCACATGGTACACATTTTTAAATATTGTAAATAAGTTTCACATATTATATATGTATTGTAAACATGCATGCACTGAAATCCTGATAATTTGAGCAAATATGAGGATAATGTTCAATATTCCTGGATTCTTAAAGTTTTAAACTGTATTAGGAAAAGAAAGTGCCAGAAAATGGATAGACTGAGTAAATTTAGCCAAACTATTCAAAGGTTAAATTGGAGATTGTTAAGTACCAGCCCTGCCATGTACAATCCCAACATCGATATTGTACACCAATCTTTACTTTATTGTTGTCTGAACTATCAATTGAGCTGTTGGCCTACATATGTCAGAGAAGCGTTTATTTAAACCAATCGCATAGGTCTGACATTTGAAATGGCATGACGATTTGGGTTACCTGATTTTTATTAAAATCCTCAGACTAACGACTGCATTATGAAATGTAAAGGTTAAGGATTCATAGCCTTGAGTAAACGCCGTTGGAAAGAATAAGATAAAGCACCAAAACGTGTTTTATGCTTTTTATAGGTACCATTATGGGGCAACGTATTCTAAATGCAAATTCCGTTGTCCTTGTACAGCCAGTGACATAACTACGGGGGCCACAGGCGGCACGTGCCCCTCCCCCCCCCCCATCGAAAAAAAGATGAAAAAAGGAAGAAAGACAAGAAAAATTGGGGCGAACCAAGCTTTATAGAAATTGGACTTAATGCACTTTTTATGACAGACTTATCAGCGTAAGTTATTTTGTTAATTCAAACTCGTTTTTTAAAACCTTTTTAAAACTTTGGGTGCTGGGCTAAAACTACAGGTGTGTTAATCAGGGACTGGCTTGTTTTGGACTTATGTGTATAGCATTTAAAAATGCACGATTTTCCGTAAAAATCCAAATGCTATCGAGACAAGACATTTTCAACCATTCATTTGGTTGAATGTGTTTTTATTTTACGATAAATATTATTGATGGGAACTTCAGAGACGTTTGTCATTCCAGTTAAAAGGTATGGAACTGATTGTCTTCTTGGCGAACTGGTGAACCAATAGTACTCTATTGATGTTACACGTGGGCGATCCGATGCACCGTTAGCACCCAAGGGATTAAACCTGCTTACTGAAAGTGGCATAGTTTGTGCGACAACGTTAATATTCGGGTAGTCTCAAATTATTAGTCGAGAGAGAGAGACACTACGCTTGGTTCTGCACCCTTTTTCCCCAGGTAAAGCCACTCTTATCGAGAATAAGCCACTCTTATTGAGAATAGTGGGCCGAAATTCAGAGATTTCACTGCTTATAGGGACAATTTTACTCTTTTATAAATCTGAATAATGTGTATTTTAATATTTTGACGAGTGTATTTCCAGCGTAAATTGCATTGCTCCGTTTATTAATCGTTGAAATATTTCGGCATAGAGATATTTCTTTTGTGGCATTCTTTTTATAAGCAATGATGCGCGCTTACACCCCACACACTCAACCCGTCCCAACAATGAAATCATTAAAATGATTAGGTGGAGACTCGCTTGGTTGGTAGGGCAAACTTACAGTAGGGTTCGTTTTCCTATTTTTACTGTCAAAAAGCAATTACAAGTAATACTGATTTACACTGAACCAGAATGCATGACAGAATGAGTTTATCACCGACTGCAATTCTTTTTTTCCCAAAGGAATTATGTTCGTTTTCAAATTAAAACCACTACGTCGCAGGATTTCCTCTGTAATTTCTTATGGATCAGCGATAGCGGAGGCAATATTGCAGATACACTTATCAAAATCAAACAATTTGTGCAGAAATTCCTGTTCCAAAATTCATAACCCACGTGGCACACTTTTCGCGTGTACGTCATTCTGTATTCCTACAAAATAAAATTTCTCCATATGCCCTTATAACGCATTTATTTCGAAACAGATAGATAGATTACATTATTTGACCTGAATAAACATTTAGATAATTCTTTTCACATTGCAGTATGAGTTATTCGAATTACTTTAAAAGAGTACACTACAAAATGCGTTCTTCTTCTTCCAGTTTCAAGGTTTCCCAATCGCCATTTAACCAATAATGACAGACATTCAATAATATATTCCTGTAAAAAATATATATGAAAGTGAGAAATTTTGTACAAAATTATTAAAATTT
>JZLH01S0534848.1:8343-19982 GCA_001188425.1 Eucidaris tribuloides
GTACTTATATTTAGTTTTTGACTATTAAATTTTTTATGTGTAATATGTATTGTACCTTAATAAGTTCAATGTTTGATTAACGTTTGTTTACCTTTCGCATTATGATTTGTATTAGACTATGATTTTTATCTGTAAATTTTATTGTCTGCAGGACCCCTTGTGATACCTGTAGGTTTTTAATTGAAAGGGTCACCCTGCAATAAGCCGAAATAAATATGTAAATCTATGTTTACTCTATTTTAACACAATGCATGCCTGTTGAAATTTGTGAGATGTTTGTAAATGCTTATCTTTTGTATTTGTCAAGTATTGCAGAAATTTGGACTTTAATCTATGGATTAAGAAATCATTAACGGGAACCGAATGTGTCCTGAAAGTGATTACTGACAAATGACTTTAATGAGTAGCGATCCTCTCCTCCAGGACTTAGGGCTGGCCGATGTTTAGATAATATCGAAATTACACGATGTTGAAAAAATATCGTCTACACGATAACGATACCATGATTATTTCAAAATATCGCATGAGGCACGATATGGCCCCAAAATACCATTGATTATGAAAACCTTATGGGGTAAATGCATGCACTGCAGTGGGAGGGACCAACAAATCCCTAGCTAGCTAGAAATGCATACTCTGCACACGAGTGCTACTGTAGACAGGGAGGCGGGGACAGAAGAGACACCTCCATTCTCTTCAGCTTATAAACTTGTGGAATTGAAAGCAGTGAGCATTCAGTATAACTATGAACAATCTCAATAACTCTATCAACATGCTACCCACCAAAAATGTAAACAATCAGTACCATGAATCTCCTGATCAGTTACAAGAGGGTCTACAGAAAGCAACATTGTTTTGAATTCATTTTTATAACAGCCCTACAGGGCAGCAAGTTCAGCCTAAAATAGATTTATCTTCTTCATCACAAATTTGTTTTTCAACTCTAGCGATAAAACTCATAACGTTCGAGAATGTCACAACAAAGTCATTTTCCTCAGATCCACCAAATGGAATTGCTTTTCAGTGCAAAAGATCATAAATCCAAGAATTGGGTTGTTTTAAGGTGCAGATGAATGTGCCCCCCCCCCCTCAATTGATCAATAAAGAAGGTCATCAGGTCCCAAAACTCATATGCAAATCCCCTGCCCATCCCGGGCCTTTGGGAGCGTGTTACTCCCCCCCCCCCCTATTTTGGTAGAGGGGCTGCAGTACCGCCAAGAAAAACTTAGGGATGATTTATATACAGCTGGGAGTGAGGGAGGGGGTGTGCTGGGGGTACTACTGCGACCCTTCCAAAATATTTCAGAGACTCTGGTGCTTTAATAGAGGATGTGCTGAATGCCAGGTGAAAATAATTATGTCCCACATGTCATGTCAGCGACAATCGTTGAAACGACGATTTTAGTTCAATGTTACTTAATTAGACATTGAATTCTGAGTGAAATCTCCAAGTACGTGTGAAAACTCTATGGAAACTTTACATGTAACATCCAGAGTGTGGTTAGTGACAATACACTGACATGATTGATTTAGTTCGAACCTATATCATGGAATGACGTTATCCAATGACAAATGTAATGATGTTGATGAAGCTGCAAGAATGCAAATAAAACCATTCAAAGAAGATGAAACTGTTCACAAAATGAGGGGCAGGTCAGTTCAAAGAAATCTTCCCTTTTCTACAAGAAACCTGAAGGAAAAAAAAAAAACCTGTACAGAAACATTCTCGCCTCAGTGAGAAAAGAAAGTTATGCTGCAAAACACACATCTCGAAAAGGGAAAGGTGCCCTGCGAATACAGTGTGATGATGTGTCTTCACCGTATAAGGAAAATGTAAGCTGCAGATCGTATTTCTTGGCCACTTTCTCTCTAATTCTGGATTGAAACCAGAATCTTCAAAAATCTTAAACAAGAGACCTCAGACCTGTAAGGATGATGTGCACAGACTACTTGGCACGATATTGATCGATATACCTATCACAACTCTCAGTTGTGATGCACCTAAATCGATGAACGCGCGACAATGTCTCATTGACATGGAATACCAATCACGACCGTTCATTGAAGAAGCTGAAAGAACTATTGGTCATTAGTGAACATGGAATTGGTACTGCCATGGCCAAAGACAGCAAGCCAATACGCCAGTCGCATTCTGAGTGGAAACTGAGGCCAAATGTGCAGCAAATAGACGAAGTTGGCAATTATCTTTAGTTACACTGAAAGAAGCATTCATCTTTAGTCGTGAGGTGACAGTCTACAGTGGTTAAACGCCGCTTAAAAACCATGATAAATCTCCTGACAAAGCTCTATAGAGATTGAAGGGTATGCTTCTTCTCGCTATTACATACTACATATTAGAAGGGCAGGGACAAGCTATTTACTGATCCTTTAAGACGTTCCTGTCTACCCTTTGGAGTAGTTCAAAAAAAGTTCGAATAAGTTATCTCTGTGAACCATATGACAGTAGCAGATGACAAGGTTTAAGAATTAAGGGACACTTTGCTGCAGATAAAACTCGTTTGCAGTTTAAAGACACCATACTCAAAGGCTGTCCAGATAACAAGTCACGACTCCCTCCACCAGTTACCCTATACTTCAATATCAAAAATGAATTTACCGTCAGTGGTGGTATAGTTTTCAAGGGAAAATGGCTCAAACTTCCTATACAGATGAGAGATAAGATAAGGCCTCCAGTTTTCCACTATACGGAAAACGGAGAAAAATCGCGGAAATGACAAGTGTAACGCGGAAAATGCGAAATCATGAAATGTTGAAGCAATTGACCTTAAAATTGGTAGTAAATTACAGAATAAAGAAATATTGAAATGTCTGAATTAATTCTGCAACTAAATAACACCATTACCAAGCAAAAGTGTAACTTGAATGACTCTAGCAAAACCCAGCCCCTTTGTCGGCCGTCTTTTCACTTTGGCAGCTCCATTTCACTGATTCTGAGTTAGTCATGCCAGTATTGGGTAATATATGGCGTTTATATACGTTATTTTGAGTAATGCGGAAAATCGCGGAAAAAGTTGAAAAACGGAATTTTGGTTTTGTAAAACGGAAAAATAGAGACCTTAAGCTAAGATCAAGAGGACCTGCATGTTGGGCAAAATGGAGTTGAAGGGACATCAAGGAGAGCGAGAGACGTTTGTGTACTGGCTGAGTAGAAATCAATAGTTGACTAAACGGATTTAAACATGTGAGACACGCTGGAAGAAATATGAATTTCATACGGTACAACTACTCAATCCCGGAAAGACCGTTGGGAAAAGATTGATATTCATCTTTACCACCAGGACAAAGATACCTACCTGACATGCCTGATCACTGTGCGGTACCATTCCATTTTCTGAATGCATACAAATTGCACAAAGCAACTGCTGCTCATCTGTATCATGTGATATGTCACTTTGCGAGGTATGACATTCCACGTGTCCCGATCAGTGACGATGAATCACCCTTCTCCTCTCAGAAGTTCCATCAATTTGTGAAGTAATGGCGAATAGACCGTAATACATCTTTACCGTATAACAGCAAAGCTCATAGGAAGACTTAAGCTGCTGTTTAAGTTTTCAAAGAAACTGCCGACGAAATGCCAGATGTATAAATAAGAAAAGTAGAACATATACTGGTGCAACACATGCTGACGATCCAACAGAATTGATGGAAACAGAAAGTCCCCCCAACATTCATATCTGGACAGACAATGGTCATTTAGTATGACATTACGATATTAACAAAATAAATATCGAAGAGTGGTGGCGAAGGATAAAAATCCCGCCAAACGGTCTTGGAATGACCGCCGCCACCACCATCGATGAAGTTGGACATGTGGACGGTATAATTATGTAAAGATAATAATGAGGACGATAATAAATCTATCAACAACAACAATAATAATAATGATAATAATAATATTATTATAACAATGGAATCAATAATAAGAAGAATAAGTAGGAACAAAATTACAAAGTACCCCAACAGGCACATTTGAAAAATAACTGAGGCTAAAGTTTACACGAGTCTCTCTCCACAGGTGTGAATTCAATCCATACGGCACGTTCATAACAACACATGCCCCGTCAAGACGTTAAGGTTGCAGGCCGACCGCAGGCGTAAACGGTGGGCGGACCAATTCGGCTACCACAACGGTACGCTGAGATGAAGGCGAGATCCTCGTAAAGTGTTAGTGTCTGCGAGAGCAAAAAACAGCTGCAAGTACGACGGGTGGTGAGTGATCCGAAGCGCGGACGGCTAGTCCGCGGCGAGTCGCGTGGCGAAGAGATTACGTCTGCTGACCCGAGGTGACCTGTATTCGGGACGGTGTGCCAAAACAGTTCACAGTGGAGCAATCGGACGGTGATGGGCAAACTGGAACCCATTAATCTATTCAGTTCAGTCCAGTTCAGATTATAGTTTCTTTAAACCGTTCTGTGTGGTTCGCGCGTAAAAAAAAACATGAGGATGAAGGTGAACCCAGATGCAGGCCTGCCCTGACACGCTGTTAGGAATAGTACACTCCCCTCCCGTCAGCCAGCCGTAGGTCACTGAAAAACAAAAGAACTCGGCGAAAGTATGTGTGTTCGAATGCAATGGAAATAGAACAACATAATGTAAACACCTTATGCACAAGACGGTCATAGGCAATCATTAAGGAAAACGAAAAAAGGGCACAAGTCATGTACTACATGACAAGTAAAAACCACTAACAAGTGAAACTTCCAAACACATGGGAATAAGGAAATTACAACATCGGTTAAAAGCAAAACGGTAAGCTTGTAGTGCCGTCATGCAGCCTCCCTCTCATCAGCCGCGAATTAGGGGTGTTCATTGAATACGGGAATGAGGTGAGGTCGGATATACCGTCGATGGCTGTATGACAGC
Organism: Eucidaris tribuloides; assembly: GCA_001188425.1. Lineage (NCBI taxonomy): Eukaryota > Metazoa > Echinodermata > Echinoidea > Cidaroida > Cidaridae > Eucidaris > Eucidaris tribuloides. The sequence goes on from JZLH01S0534848.1 coordinate 13,231, forward strand.
CAGCGGCCCATGGATTGAATTTGCTGGTCAGAGAAGCCAGCCATAGATGCGGAAGTAGCGGCACCGATCCGAAAAGAGTGGGCGGAAAAACACTGAGCCGGTATGTTCAAAAATGATATACAGCGCTTGATAGTGGAGCTAAATTCATAACGGGTTAAAGGGTGCGTATTGAAATGACAAAAGAACGACCGAGGGTGCGAGGGACGAGACGACTGATAGCGCCTGACCGCTGAAACGGGACAAATTTCACGACAATTCTGATTGCTGGGAATAACAATAGAGCAACCGCGAGCTCGCTGATCAGTTTTGGACGCGCGGACAAAAAGTACGAGATTTGGTGACTCGGGCGTCCCACCAAATCGCACATCACAAGCACTGAACGAATTACCGACGTTGGTACGAGAAAGGGCAGTGATTTCACCGACCCGCAGAAAACCGAAAAAAACAAACCAAATAGGCCGCGCGATAAAGCGCACATTCGTACTCGCTCTGGCAAACCGAGTTAAGAGCAGTAAGGAGCTGCCGTAAAAGAGGCAAAGTAATGGGGCAACGAGAATCAGAACGCGTACTACGTCGTCGGCATCCCTCGAGTAAACGCGATACTATGAAACGCTTGGTAATATCCTCCACCCCCAGTGATTTCATGTGAAACGATAACCCGGAAATGCAGGCGCAAATAGTAGAAGGAGCATAACGACTAAAAGAGAGATATGCAATGAATTGAATTAAGCATTGTAAAGTCGGAAATTGTACCTGGTTGTACCCATACAACGTGCAGAAATGACGGTAACTATCGCAGGCGCGAGAGTAGCTCACTAGAGTTTGGTGGGATCGCGATGACAGGAGCAACTTGTCATATTCTAATTGAAGCTCGCCCGAAGATGGGATGGGACTTCTTCCCCCAACACGTCTGCCTGCGGAGCGCTCTGGCGAAAGCGGTGCATCTGAAAGCGAGACAAAGCATCAGCGATATCATTATCAACCCCAGGGACATAGCGCGCACGAAACATTATATTGTGCCGGAGACAGAGTATGACAAGCTGACGCACCAACTTCATCATTTCCGAGCATTTCGCAGTTTGTTTGTTAATAACGGCGACCACTGCTTGGTTATCTGACCAAAAAACAACCTTCTTATTACGGAGCGAACTCCCCCAGAGATGCAGTGCAACAACAATCGGTAGCAGCTCTAAGAACGCGATGGATCTGCTTCTAGCACTAAACGAATCAGGCCAGCGAGCCTGCGCCCATTTACCGTCAAAATAAATCCCAAATCCAATACTCGCAGCTGCGTCGGTGAACAATTGCAGCTGGGAATTATCCTAGCCAGGGTGAGTCGGCCAGCATAACGGAATCATTGAAATGGTCGAGGAACTCTAACCATGCACGGATATCCGCTTTCGCGGCGCGAGTTATCCGAATCCGGTGATGTGGGAGCTGCACGCAGACAGTCAAGTCGACGAGTCTCCTCAAAAACGCTCTACCGGGTGCTATAGCTTTACAAACGAAATTAAGACGACCAATTAACGATAGGCCGAAAGAACGTTACGGAGCGCTAAGTTCAGGACCTCAAGCTTGTCCCGAGGAACCCGAAATTGCTGGGCAATCGAATCAATTTCCAGTCCGAGATAAGTGATAACTGGCTGCGGGCCCTCGGTTTTTTTCTGCGGCGATGGGAACCCCAAACTTCTCACAAACCACAACCAATGCACTCATACTGTGTTTGCATGCATTATCCGCTGCCGCACCCACGAAAAAATAATCATCCAGATAGTGTAAAATACTGTCGGAACCGGCAACCTTACGACAACAGTGTTCGAGGAAGGTACTAAAAATTTCAAATGAGGAGCATGAAATCGCGCATCCCATAGGCATGCAGCGATCAAAATAGTATTTTCCTTCAAAACACATACCTAACAATTCGAAATCGTCCGGGTGAACCGGGAGTAGCCGAAAGGCAGACTTAATATCGGATTTCAATTAGCGCACCTTTGCCATAAGAGGCTACTAAGCGAACCGCGTCGTCAAAACTAGAATAAGAGACCGAACATTTATCCTGATCAATCTGCTCATTAACTGAGCTACCCCGCGGCGCTGACAAATGTTGAATTAATCTGAAATCACCGGGCGTGCGTTTATGGACAAGGCCAATTGGAGAACAACGCATATTTGGAAAGGGAGGGGTATCAAACGGCCCGACAATTCTACCGAGTTCAATTTCATGCTGTAATTTGCGCATAAGAACGCTCTTGTATTCAAAGGCAGATTTTAAGTTCCTGACGCGGGATGGCGCCCGATCCCCTTGAAAATAAATTGGAAAGCCAAAGGAAAACCCCTCTAAAAGACGTTGAGCATGGTCCCGGTTAGGGTAATTGTTTAGGAACGGCTTCATAGCCTGTAATTTGACGGGAGACGGCGCGATGGAGCTAGTTTGGGGAGGTAGTTGGGGTTTGCTGCTTGTTCTCACTACATCGTCGCAATGAATGCCCGAGTTTATGGCATCGAGAACATTTGTGCAGGCATTGGCAATTTTGTCCGTGTGGACACCCCCTTTCTCTGTTAAAAGCGAAACAGAGTTGCTGGGATCGAGTCCCGGTTCGAGCGAAGTCATTCCTGCCGCGTTGCGAGCCGGGGGAGACGCCGTAACGGGCGGGCTGTCCTCCCCCCGCGGACCGAAAGGGCTGAACCCCCGCCGTTACCACTAACAGCCAAAGTTCGGCATCGATCGACGCCCACGACCTAGTAGGGTGGTGCGCCTGCCGCAAACGGAACTGCGTATCGTAATCGCGCCACGCATAACCCCCGTAACGGGAAGCAGTCTGCACAATATCCATATATTTGAATAATTCGCGACACCGGGAATTGTGTTTCTCAGTGTATACGCTAGAAAAGATGAGAAACGCGGAGGTCCATTGGTCAATAGATATGATGCGCAGGGGCCGGTTATTGGGGCGCAGCTGCAGTCCCGACCCCGTACCACTGGCCGACAACGAGAAAGAAATGTCGTCGTTCAAATTTGATGCCAATGAACGGGGAAGGAGACTGGCCAAATTCACGAAATCCCCGTTCCAGATTTTTTCCCTAACCGACATGGGCACGTCCATGCCCAGTGGATCGCAAATGCTATTTAGCATCGGTGGATCAAGCGATACCTCGGGGGTGGGCGTGGGTGCAATCGAAAGGGCGGTGGGTAACAAGGGAAGAGGCATGCGAGGTGGGGTTTGGGGCTGATGAGACGAATCGACAGTGACCAAATTGGATGCCCCACCAAATGATACTGATGGCCAAGAAACCTGAACGTACTCACCGAATGTTGCCGATGCCGTCCCATCCGCGTTCGCACCAGTGCCAGGAGCGTCAGCTTGTTGTGCCGAAGGAGGCTGTGAAGACGTATCTGCCGGTACGTCCGTCGATGTAGAAGTCGCTGGCGGCTGCCGACGCACCCGTCGTGACCACGTAGCCGGCTTGCTTCGGGGACGAGGGGTCCTTGTGGTAGGTTTAGTCCGCTGCTTCGGCATAACAGACGATAACAACAGCAACAATTCTAAAAATTTGTACACTCCAGCCCGTATTCAGTAAAAGTCACGTACTGCAATGGAAGAGCAGATACAAACTCGCTGCTTATAAAGCACTTGGTAGATCCAGGGTGTAACCTCGATCCCCAAATCATATAAAATTTACGACTGCCAGCTGCTACGGAAGTCTGAAACTCGCTAGTCCGATTCGGCATCGCTAATCCGGCCAAATCCCGCAGAGAAGCGGCGTCGGAGTCAAATAAATCATTTTAAGTCCACTGGCGTGCCTTAAAAATCCTACCTCTACTTAAAGATTGGGTATATTGATTGCACATCAAAAAACATCTATATGAATCAAATCAGCTGAAATCATATCAATGTGAAGATTAATATAAATAAACACTCTCAATAGAGACTTGGGGTAAAAATATTGAGTTTTTGTGAAAATCTGGACCGGTTAAACTTCATCCTTTTTCTCATTGCTCAGGAGCAAATTTAAAAAATCCCGCGACGTCAAACGTGCACGATGCCGTTCCAAAATGCCGATCAGCGTTAGCCAATTAAGGTCGCGCGCAGGGCGTATCTCAGTTAGCCATCAGAGGGCTGCGCTCGTCTTGCTACGGTGCACAGTAACCGCAATTCGAATTTTGAGCAAAATTGAAACTCAACAGAAGAACAACATTCTGGTAACATGTCGTTTATTAGTTTTTCTCATTAAACAACAAATTCATGACGTATGGATCTCAGACTTTCAACACACCATTTTTAAGTACTAAACTACCGTTTGGTATTGATAATGAAGGGAAGTAATAGACTTGCACATCCCTGCAAATCAATAACCCAATCTTTAAATAACGATAATACGATATTTGAAGCCAAATTCCACAAGTACAACAAATCTCGGGATTTAATTTTATTTTAGGCCTGTGTAGAGACTCGATCAAAGAAATGCATTTTCTTCAAAATGAAGTGGAGGTAATCCGTTTTTCGATAAAACTCTTCACGTGTGGTTTAATAGGGTTTAATATCAATTGTCTTGTACAAAATAACGTAGTTGTTCAGCAATATTACATTTCATTGCGGAGAGTATACTGCATAGGAAAAATAATAGTTTAAAAAAAACGTGTGAAGCCTAAAGAGATCAGTTTGGAGGTTAACGAACTTATTGTGATTAATAATTGAAGTAGAAGTATAGGCCGGTTGCAGTATAGGCCAGAATGGAAGGGAGATTGCACATATGAAATCTAGTCTAAACAAAGTAATGTTCTTCTTTATAGTTTGTTTGAATAAGTTTTATTTTCTGCATTTCTTGTTTTCTTTCATAACAATGACAAATATAACATAAGTAAGTTAAATTTACAGAAATATTCAGAAAACATTTAACACAATACATAGTAAATCATACATTTATGAAAGAAAATGATACAGTAGATATACATCTAAGCATTTGACCAATATATAATAACTTCCTTTTATATAATACACAAATTTGCACATTTGATACAGAGGGCCACCGTTCTAAGCAATGCTTGAATAGACGGACAGCCAAATAAAAGAAAATTGCTATTGTGAATTCTTGGTTATATAGATGGGCCATATCGTAGTGAATCCAGTTTTATATAATTACTTGGAACACATACAGGAGTGGTGCAGTTATCATACATACAAATAAAACGGTATATGAATTTAGCCCAACATTTTACCTGAAACAGTGCGCATATGAATTACCTAACAATACGCACATAATTAATAAATTCATTATCTTCCATATAACGTATCACATCGTATTCCATGAAATTTACATATTCCAAGTAATGTACATGTTAGTCCATGCAATATGCATAAGTTCCAAGTGAACAGAATTGGTTGTGTATGTATGACCAATGTTGTGCGCTTTCTGTCTCACTGGTTTTGATTACCCTCTGTCACAGGGTGGATTAATTTCTGTGTTTGTGATGTCCACTCTGTAACTGGATCTTTTCAATGAATGCAGACACTGTATCTCTCACCAAATCAAACATGTACTCTCAGATGCTTAAAACAATAAAACCAGTTCACAACAGGTAGTTACGGTTATAAAACTAATAACTACTTTATTGTACACTATAATACATAATTGATATTGATATTACAATCAACATAAGAAAATATGCAAGGTGTTTTACACAATAGTATAGTTAAAGTACACGCATGGCATGCGTCCTCTGTCTCTTCTATTTGAGTCTGCAATAAATCTTGCTTCAAATGGCTTGTGTCGTCATAATTATGTTCAGTGAAGTCCCTCAGGATCCCTCACTCTCTCGTACTCAAGGACTAACAGCTCGATAGCCTCGCATAGATTGAATTGAACCACATCAGTGTTGTCTAGGCCCTGACTTGCGTGTTCCTCACACCCGTACACAAAAACACCAACTTATCGTTGGTGTTTACAAACTGCTGGATCTTCCTGATCCATTCAGACCCTCAGGTGGTCCTCCCCGAGATGCATTCAGCGTCCCACATCCACAGCTTTGGATGGAGTTGCTCCTAGCTTCGACCCCTCTCGAAATTCAGATCAGCATCTGATTTTTTTTTCAATTATCCTACTATTTTATACCCAAAATATCATGGTAATAATATACAAGTAAAACTTATATAACAGGATGGTCATGATAATAATATATAAATAGATGACCATGACCATAATGTGCCATTTAGGCTTGCATAACTGTAACATGAAATATGAGCTTGGCCCTGAAGACAATGTACTGCTAAAGGTTGTATAACTATATAACCCTGAGAACAATGTGGCAATAAGGCTTGCATAGTGTCTGGTTTTCTTGACCATGAGATAATGTTGGTCAGCATAACAGCATTGTAAAGTACTTCTTTGTCTATCTTTTTGTGCTAGTCAACATTATAATATATTTCTTTGTCAAACAAATTACTCTAAAGGTTGTATTACTATATAACCCTAAGAACAATGTAGCAATAAGGCTTGCATAATGTCTGGTCATCTTGACCATGGGATAATGTTGGTCAGCATTGCAATGTACTTCTTTGTCTATCTTTTTGTGCTAGTCAACATTATAATATATTTCTTTGTCAAACAATGTACTAAGTAAAAGTTGTAAACTATACAGGGTGAGCCCAGAAAAGAATGCTACGAGTATGATCTCACTAATTTCCTTCACCAATTTATTCGGCAAAATGTCCATATAAATTTTTATGTTGCGTTGGCTTAGAACATTCTTTTCG
>JZLH01S0534893.1:23960-36459 GCA_001188425.1 Eucidaris tribuloides
TTTGACACACTCACTTCCAAGCCTGCCTTATCAACATGCTCACTTCTAGGTCCGCAATTTGTCATCAAATGCAACACACTCAACAAGTCTGGCTCACTCTTGAAGAAGGACAGTCAACCTGTCCGAAACGTCGAGAACTTCATACTCTATATCACAACAGCCCTTTTAAGGGCTACCAATTTCCAAGAAAGAAATTTTCACATGGTGCACCGTAAAAGTCGTAGCTTAATAGTAGTGTTCATATGGACAAATAAACACACTAGAATAAAAAAAATAGTTTGGAAAGTTACACTGCCAATGGCAAGTTAGGCATGAATAAACAATTAAAACTCGGGGCGAGTTTAAATAGCGTAGGTGTACACCCAGTAAATCTATGGGAGAAAATGGGCAGGTGAATCCGATCAACTTACGATTTTCACTTTTTTAAAGCACCAAATCATTTTGAAATACAATTTTTTCAGGGCGTCATTTTTAGACCTTATCAAAGACAATGGTAGCATGGGGAATCATGTAGCTCAGATTTTTTTAACTGTGGTAAATGTTAGCCGAGACCTTTAACGAAAGTTTCGTGTCACAATTTTTCTGGGCTTCATTTTCAGAACTTATCAATGACACCAATAGCAGGCAGAACCATATAGCTCAATTTTTTTTTTAACTGGAAACAATGATAATGCCTTTATCGATTTAAAGAAAATAAGTATACTCTATGCAGAATTGAGGAATGCCCTGAAACAAAAGCTTGTACAGAATTTGAATCACGAACAACAAAGAATATTGTTGAAGACAATAATGGGGAAATGTGGCCAGATTGAAGTATCATGTGACACAGATTACAACTATGCAATATTCAGTATGAGGAGTAACGGACTAACGAGACAAAAAAAAATGCCTACTAAACAATGAAAGGGAGAGCGAAAGCATGATCTGAGTAGAATGAGATTGTGAGAGGGGTAAATTAAGGTTTATCGCTCAATTTGTATTTTTGCGATTGACCAAAAGTCACCGGAGGAATTGTCAGCGGAGCGATTGTCGCCCTAGAAATTGCCTCATATTCGGAACAAATGTCATCGGAGCTAATGCCGTGGGAGGAATAATTGTAACTGGATGAATTATCGAAACTTTGGAGCATAATCAGATAATTGTGCAAGAGCAATTGTCACACCTTAAAAAGCAAATGTTGGAGCAATTGTCGCCGGAGCAATTGTCTTACCTTTGGATTAAATGTCGTGGGAGCAATTGTCGCACCTTAGGAGCAAATGTTGCCGGAGCAATTGTCGCACCTTAGGAGCAAATGTCGCCGGAGCAATTGTCGTACCTTTGGATTAAATGTCGTCGGAGCAAATGTCGTAGGAGCAATTGTCGTACCTTAGGAGCAAATGTCGCCGGAGTAATTGTCGCCGGAGCAAATGTCGCCTGAGCATTTGTCGCACCATAGGAACTATTGTCGCACCTTAGGAACTATTGTCGCCGGAGCAAATTCCCGGAGCAAATGTCGCCGGAGCATTTGTCGTCGGAGCATTGTCGCCGGAGCATTTGTCGCCGGAGCACTTGTCGCACTATAGGAGCAATTGTCGCCGGAGCATTTGTCGCACTTTAGGAGCAAATGTCGCCGGAGCATTCGTCGTCGTAGCAAATGTCGCCGGAGCATTTGTCGACGGAGCAAATGTCGCCGGAGCATTTGTCCCGGAGCAAATGTCGCGGAGCATTTGTCGTATTTTTCGGAGCAATTGTCGTCGGAGCATTTGTCGCCGGAGCATATGTCGTGTCACCGGATGAATGAATTGTGCAATGAGTGGCAGAAAATAGTAGAATAGGATACACTACAACATTTCGGGACCATAATGTTCAATTGAAGCGATATTTGTGGCTTCAGGAACAAACGATTTAAGGTCGATTGTCAAAAATTCACGGTTTTCACGGTTTCTGGGATAGACGAAACTAAATTGGACATTACTTTTAAATTAATAAACTTTTCTTTATAATGAACACCCAAAACGTGCGTCTAGATAAGTTATAGCAATTTTTTAAAAAAGCAAATTGACTTCATAATGACGTCACCAGTGGTAAAAACGTTACCAATTTTGGGTAAGCTTAAAATTCTGGATAGGACATGAAAACTCGTGTACTAGACAGTGCGAGAAGGTCTGGGGTAAAGAGTGGGTGAAAATAGAATAGAGTGCATTTCAACATTTTTGGGCCGTAATGTCCAATTTAATTTATGTGTGTGGCTTCAGGAACAAACGATTGAAGGTCGATTGTCAAAAAAACACACACGTTTTTTTACTGTTTCTGGAATAGACGAAATCAAATTGGCCGTAACGTTTGAATTAATCAACATTTCTATACAAACGACAACTCAAATCGTGCGTCTAGATGTGTTTCAGCCATTTCGGGGTATGCTTAAAATTTGAATTGGGCTTGTAAATTCGTGTAGGCCATAGTTGAAGGCATGAGGTGAAGTTATTGTGCTAAGAGTATTTCCAAATGGCAAAACTCACACTTCCTGAGGCTTCATGTTCAATTCAATTGATATTTGTGGCATGATGACGTCACCAGAGGTCAAAAGGTCACAAATTTTGTGGTATGCTTAAAATCTAGATAAAGCAGTGCTATAAGGTCTAGGTCAAACAATTGTGCGATGAGTGGGTCAAAATAGTAGAAAATGCATATTACAATATTTTGGAGTCCTAACGTTTAATTTAAGTGATGTTTGTGGCTTCAGGAACGAACGATTGAAGGTCAGTTCTTGAAAAATGTGTATTTCATTGTTTACGGGGTAGACGAAACCAAATTCCCATAATCTTTGAGTTAATCAAGCTATCTGAGCAGATTGCCACTTAAAAAGTGCGTCAAGATGAGTTCCAGCAATGAAAATCTGCAACTTGCAAGTTGACATCATAATCAGGTTACCAGAGGTCAAAATGTCATCTTAAATTCTTACACTAGAAGGCCTTGTGCTAAGAGTAGTTTGAAATAGTAGAATGAGGCACATTTAGTATTTTAGGACCATAAAGGTTAGTGACATGATTGGGAAGACTTGAAAATGCCTCAAAAACCAAATCAGTTGAAATATATACCAACTGTACACTCGCTGGAATGGATCTCCCAGCTGGAAGGATTTGCCTCTAATTTGTTAAATTAAGAAGAATCAAGCATAAACATACTAGTATTTTAATTTTATCCGGGCCAGATAAAAATATGATCCATAGGGAGCCACACAATACAAGTGATATTGACATAAGTTATTTTAGAATGAGTCAACGTTTGACTACAAGATTTTCACAGGAAAATCCTTGCATAGATATACTTGATTCTAAAGTAGTTTCAGCCCAAGTTGAGGACTACTCCCAATCATGACATTTGCGTATAAGGTCTAATTTATTTCTTTGGGAGGGGTGCTTCAGGAACCAACGATTGAAGGCAAATACTCTAAAAACATGTTTCTGTTTCTCAGATAGACGAAACTTCTTTGCCCATAACTTTTGAATTAAGCACGCTATCCAATCAAAAGAACATTCTGAATGTTATCTTTGTTTTCCGTCAATTAAAATTTACTAACTTCAAAGTGATCTTCTACTTGGGTCATCAGACGCCAAAAAATCCTCAAATTTGGGGTATGTTAAGTTCCTGATGGGGCTGGTAAGCTCATGTAAATGACATTCTGCAAGGCCTGGTGTGAAGGAATTGCGCTAAGAGTGGTTTGGGGTAACACAAAAGTGTACATTGGGAAACGATGTGGTCCTAATGTTCAATTGGTTTGGCATTTCTCTCTTCAGGAACAAATAATTGCAGGTTGATTTTCATTTTTGTTACTGCCTCTGGAGTATGGGAAAAGTATGACCTGTTTGTTTTTTCTTTATCGGAGAACCATCAAATTAAATGATCACTCGAAATGTGTTTTTGGTTTACACGAATGATTTCACAAAATGTTATGCATAATTATTACATAATCAGATCATGAGAGGTCTAAAGTCTTACAAAGAAGTGATGATAAATAAATATTATAGTCAAATTATAGTCAGAAATTGGTCAATGATGAATGGTCGTTGATTTTTTTTTTCAATTGTACTAGTCTGATTCACAGACCCTACTCGCTGCCACCTGGGTCCGAAGGGCCCAGACCGAGCGCAGCGCGCGAGGCAGCAAGTTCCCAGTGCCTAGATCTAGTCTTATTACTAGACATACTGGTTTGATTGCGTAAGGAGAAAAATAATGAATTCGGCCTGTAAAACAGGCTACAATTGTACAAGAGTGAGATGTTTTCATCTCATCTAATTTAAACCCACAACCCATTTAGTAATCTAACTGGGCATGTACTGTATTTATCAATTCTTCTGCGCTCAACTGAATGCATCTGAATTACCGTTCGTTGCGTAACAGTTTGCATAATGTCTGTATAGTCGGGATGAACACACTCATCAAGAGCTCCATTGGGCTAGTGCCGTGTTGCTACATTGGCTTGTTGATAATTTGCTAGCTTACTTTAGCATCACACATGAGTTTTATGCATGGATCCTCCCGGTTAGGAAGACATGACACTGCCCTCAGAGCCCCACACAAGACGTCAACTACAAGTTGATTATGCAGTACCTTTATTTGCATCTATCAAATATCATTGGCTGCTGCTGCTAAAAGTTTATGATGCCAACCAATAAAAATAATACATTTAGCCTTCGATGTATAATCTAATATAAAAAAGATACATGTACAGTCTACATTAATGCCCTTATTATCATTTCAAACCATTTAAATTTGGATCCATAGAACATACATAATCCCAACATTAAATACCTTTACAAAGTGTCTACAATTCAACATCAAAGAAATATATTTCAACATAATCCAGACTATTATTGTGGACATATATCCACCAAGAAAATGCCATTTAAAGGCAGGGGATCTCTTTTGCATGCCTAAAAATTAACATCGTGAAAATACAGTGCCATTCAGAATAAAATGCCATCTGGGAACCTTCAGCAAAATATAGGAGCTACAAAATCAGTTTTAGTGGAATTATAGTGACCGTTAGACTCTGATTTGAACTTTTTTCTCGGGAGGAAAAAATTCCTACGATAGAACGAACACTAAACGGCTATTGTTTATTTTTCACATTTTTCAAATTCTAGGTAATCACTGAACCCCAGATTTCACAGACATGCCCTTCATCAATAGCCCAAGGGCATGGATTATCTTTTCCTGGTCTGCAGGAATGTTTGCAAATGAAATCCACTGCCTTTAAAGGGACATTCCCTGAACAGTGAAAGTCTGACAGACAGATACAATTATTGTAAATATACCTAACCGTGTGTTACGATCAGTAAAATTTGCTATACGTAATCCATTTTAATACCCAATTAGTAGTGAAAACACCGAAGTGATACCTTCCAGCACACCATTTACTGCAGCTACTGTAATGTAATTTATATCGAAGCTGGAGATTCCTATAGATTTATTCTTATGAGGCATGGAATTCCCAATTCACCAGTTAAATCAATAATTATAAAGTATTGCATTACACAAAATGAATACTATGAATACTATATGAAAATATAATGAAAGGGTTAATAAGGTGTTAAGGTTATATAAATTATACCTCATCTAAAAGAGCAGACTCTGTTCTCTCTGTGTTCTTGAATTTCAACGTCGTATTCATGGGCACGTTATATAGTTCCTAACAAATCCATTCATTTCTTTCATTGTAACAGCAATGAAGATCCACTCAACCCCTATCTGAAAATATCATTTAATACTTAATGAAGTCCACCCCTTCTTGGTAGCCGTCCATTCAAATTAACATTTATTATTCTTTGGGTTGGGTCGAACGCATATTTCTTTACTTTTTACTTATTTACGCGTGTGAAAACTGCAATGCATCATGAGATAAATTGCGCCCTCAGGTGAAGTTCTTCATCCCGAAATGAGCCGATTAACCCGGTTGCCATACTGTCAGTAGTATGTGATTCTACATGTGTGTGTGTTATCGGTTATATTGACTCCGCGAGAACACAAACACACACACACACACACACACACACACACCACATCACACACACACACGACACGACGCACACACACACGCACACACACACACACACACACACACACACACACACACACACACACACACACACTAACCGGCCAAGAATCCACATTGATAGTATAATGCGCGAATCTTCCCACTGATGACTTGTAATATGATTACTATTACTTTGCAACCTTTCGAAGTATCACTTACTTTCTTGTTGCAAGACTATAGTCACCATCTTTCAATCTCACTAAATCAAGCAAAGTGCTGGGACTAAACCACTGATACAATTCAGCGCTGTTTCGTTCAATAGAGGGCGTGTCAATATATATATATATTTTCTTTTTATCGTGGTAAAATCTTCCGGCGTGTCCCAGAGTGAAGTCGCAAATCAGAATTTCCTGTTGTTACTTTATATGTTTTAAAAAGTTCTCTAAATATTGCCTTATATTTCAGGATTTTTTGGAGTCAATGAAGGTGACGCAGGGAAAAAGGACGCAGATACAGTTGACCCTGAAACAAGTGTTGGAGATTACGGTGACTCAGATTGTGATGACCCAAATGACAATGATTGAAGGCGACAATGATGAGGGTGTGGCATTAAAAGAGTCTGATACCTACGGCGTGTTGGTAATGTCGCAGTTGACGAATTGGATAACAACTATAATGGGCTAAGAAATAAAGGAGCACATAGACTTCGGTAGCGATTAAGACAATTCAGAAAAAAAAGATATAATTGAAGACTGTAGAATAAGAAGTACTGAAGTCACATAATACTACTTTTGACAAACAAAGGGTTAAAGTTTTCAAATTTTTCTACAGATCACAATTGTCTGAGTTGTACATCCAAATTTAGTGAAGTTAATTGACACAATAAAAATGAATATAGGACAAAAACAAACATTGTCACACTTGTCGCTTTCGAATAACCAATAATCAATATTTTGGGTTTGAGTACTCCTTTCTCTACAAACATAGGTCTGCGGAAAACAAATGCCTTTCTCGAAAAAAATGAATGCCCAAAACACGTAACTTTTTGTCGAGAAATTTCCCGGCATGTAACGACTTCAATACAATCACTAATTCATTTTCGTGAAAATGTGACTGAAGTACTTCTTATTCTACATTCTTCAATTGAAGATCCCCGTCCCAAATTGGAAAGAGTGTATCACCTTATCTACAAGGGGGTGACTAAGGGGGATGCAAGCCAAAAACGACATAATGTGTTTCCGGGAGCCTGGACATCTAAGAAAAAAAATGAGTATTCCTTACAAAAAGTCTTCTCCATCAATTTGTTTTTCTTTATCACATTTAAAATGTCAATAAAAAGAGTCGCTATAAACAGGTGGAAAATACCTGGAAATTATTTGCTAACTCTACATTAAATTTGCTAACCCTACATTAAAATTCACAATGCTAAACATTGGAATGATATGCCACTTGAACTCAAACATGTCCGGCAATATCAAATATTACACTTGTATAGTTTGTAAGTGTAGCGGCCAGGACCTCATTTGGGTTGGGAACCCCTCCCCACCGTAGAACAAAACACAACCAGTTTTATTCGAAGGATAAGTATATGGGATGATGGTTGCAGTAAAAAAAAAATCGTGGCAGGGGTGTTTTTTGACCAAAAACGCATTTTTTTTAAACAAAATTCATGACTTTTCTATTTTCATACCAAAACTGTAGAATTTGATGTGAAAGTGTTCTTTTTGTTATGAAGCTATATTTCTTACATGTTCTGAAGAGTTCAGATGGTAGTTATTTATTCAATGGTATATTTTATTTCACAAAAGAAAAAAGCATCATCATGGCAGCTTTACAGCTGAACTGCGATGCATGTAAATTCACAATCGAAATCAAACAAAAATACATATGATAATCACTTTAAGATCAAAATTGAATCAGATAGTTATTGCTGTAAACAACGCAAATAAAAGGGTATTTAGGGGACCGAGGAAGTTCATTATATGGCTGAAAATTAAGAAAAATATGATTTCCTTTAAAAAAAAAGGGGGTCGAATTCCCTGAGATTTGTTTGCCGTAGTGTTATATTTTGTATGGATCGACATTTAATGACTTGTGGGCACAGTTTCCAAACTTGTTGGCAACCATTTGAAAACTAAAAAGTAATCCAGGGTTCTTTTACCACAAAACCAGAGACTTTTGGTTGAAAATTGAGAAAATTGATTTAAAAAAAATCTTTTTGCCAATTATATTCAGCATATTCTTGTTACCCTTCGGTTTATTAGCGATACAAAATTAATACTTGAGATCAACATAGCCAGCAAAACGGAAATTTGGGCCAGAAAATCTAATTATTAAGCAATATAGTTTGGGTAAAATATTACATTTCAGTGTTTAATAAAACACTAAAATAGATAGATATTCTTTGTATACTATAATATATGCGTCATTGCGTCATTTAGCACAAAATTTATGCCAAACTCGTATTTCATGGGACCTTCAAAATGGCTTTGAATGGGGCGATATAACTATCACTCTTATAACTTATGCTTACCCGTTCTCTGGTTCATATTTCTTGGAATAAGTATGTCTGCTGATCAGACGTTAACAATTTCTTGCTAGAATATGAGAATCACTCTAAATTTATAACATTGTGTAATTTATATGGAATGTTATACAATTTACTGCGTTTTCTCCATCTACTCTATAAAACATATTAAAATGTTTAACAAGGTTGGCGTGCTTATATCCCATCCAAGAAATTAGCCTGATGCTAATATATTATTCACATCACGTTTACTTTAAAATTTTACGACATTTAATCAGTCTTCAATGTATTCACAAAAGTCATCTTCACCTAACTGATAAGAAACAGGCGTACTAGGGCAGACATTTCTGAAAGGTCTAATGAAATGAGTGGTTGGTGCTGTATAGCTGCTGCATTCCTGAAGGATAAATGGTCCATATTCAAGTGCTAAGAAACAAATGTGTATAACACCATTAACTGTATTGCATTTGTTAATGATGGATAATGGATTATACGTGTATATAATATCGTGCAAAGATCATACCTAACTATTTTTAGTTGCTTCAGATCAAACCATGATGTCAAAAGAATGAAATATTAACCTCATTCCTGAACATTCATTCACTAAATATGTCAGCATATGAAATGGATTCAGAGATTACAGCATCCTCAGTTTTGTCTCTAGTTCTGCCAAATGTATCAATGCAGAAAAATAATGTCATTTCTGACATTTAGCTTTTATTTTATAGCTATATAGTTTTGTATATTTCAGTATTTGTAGGCCACTGCGTTTATTTAATTTTCTTTTATTGAGAATTGAAAATAAAATAAAACGTAAGCATAATATAGCGTAGTTTAACGATGATACAATTCAGTTAAGTTACTTATGCATGCAGAGGCGGGGCTGAATGGATAAGGACGTGTGCAGGAGTTGTAAGGAGTACCTGGTAAGAGTGAATAAAATAACTGAATAACCAGTGGCGTAGCCAGGGGGGGGGGCGATGGGGGCGATACGCCTTTGTGAGCGGTACCTGCCGCCCCCCCCCTAAGATTTGCAGCCCCCCCCCCCAAAAAAAAACCCTGATGGTGAAGGGCCGCCCGCCTTCAATTTCCTTGTTTTATTCCTGTTGAAATTTCTGGCAGGCAATATACATTAGGCGGGCGGATTTATATTTCTCATAAGGCGTGGTAAG
This sequence comes from Eucidaris tribuloides, assembly GCA_001188425.1. Classification (NCBI taxonomy): domain Eukaryota; kingdom Metazoa; phylum Echinodermata; class Echinoidea; order Cidaroida; family Cidaridae; genus Eucidaris; species Eucidaris tribuloides. Next base: position 33,676 of record JZLH01S0534893.1, read on the forward strand.
AAAAATGTCAAATTTTTCGGCCGCCCTCGCGCGCGCAAAATTGCATATACAGGTAATCAATCTTTTTGTGCAGATCGAGGCCACGTGGCAAATCGAATACTAGTATAATAATAATAATAAATACATACTGCAAACATTTTGTACAGCGCGCATAAACACAAAGGCAAAAATTGGCATGTCTCCAGACACTTTCTAAGAACAGAGATACAAAAGGATTTGTTTAAGTTTAATGTTTTTGCAGTGGCTTGCGTAACCTGTTTAAACAAGTCATATTCTTGTATTAACATAAGAATTTTTGTTATTTTGGGGGATGCAGCTGTTTCCTTCAAATTTTGTAGTAGCCGTGTAACAAAATCTGAAAATTTCGGGGCTGGCGCGCCTGCAAAATGGCAATAAAAATTTCAAAAAAATACTTGTGTGTGGATTAGTAGTGGTTTTTGGTAAGCATTACGTTTCCAAGAAAATTGTATCAATATGTCTTCTTTTTTCTTGGGGGATCAAAACGATATGTTTAGCTTCCAAAACTGGCGAGGTAAAAAAATGTAAAAATTGCAGTCGCATAATAGTCTAACATTTTTCGTGGCATAGCACGCGCGCCGCAAAAATTGATATTGTGCAAGTTTAAAGTTTTATAGTGTCTTGGGCCTGCTTGTTAAACATACTTTGCATTACGTTTGACAGATCTTTCATTTGTCAGAGTAGGGGCAGCAAAACAATATGTTTGTGCATCAAATATTTTCTCATTGGCGTGTTAAATGTCAAATCTTTCGCTCTCAAAAACTCGATGGCCAATAACCATTTCCTTGGCGCGCTAAACAGGCGCGCCACAAAAGGAATTATTTTGTATGTTAATGCATTTTATGTTGTAAAATTGTTCAATGCTTTTTTTTTTAATCCGGGGCAAAAACGATATGTTTGGCCCAAATAATTTTCATTGGCTGCCACTCCCATGATCAATCGCTTGCATAAACGACAACACCGCACACACAAAAATCATCAGTACTCAAGCTTTATGTATAGGAGATTTCCGCATTCTGGGACCTCAAGTTTACTGTTTTCAGTAAGATCCCAAATGGAGCTAAAAAACGGCAACATTGTACATTTTTGAAGGTGCAAATCGCAAAATTTTTTCACCACCAATATGCTCCTCATCATGCTCATGTTGCTTTATATGTTTAGGCTAAACGCACATTAACCTCCTTAGTTCACTACAAATGATGATCTTAAAACAAACTACAGCAATATTATGGAGCGGTCCTGCTCGTAGGCCAATTTTATTAACACGTTCTGCATGGAGAGTGATCCCTCTCACGCCTTCCGCCAAGTATCTTCAGATCATTTGTCACTTAAAATCAAAGAAGGGCAAATTATGTAGATTTGTAAACGGTGAAACTGCAAATTTTTCCTACGCCCAAGTGTTTTTTTGTTTTATCTGTGTTTGCATGGCGAATTTTTATGTAGCAATTTACGGTTTGGTTGTAAAAATTCGATTTTTTTTTTTTGGCTCGCTCGCTACGCTCGCTCCGCATATTAAAATTTATATTTTTTCGTCTTAGGGCCGTCATCAGCAAATTTACTTGGGGGCTTAACTTGCCAGCAAACATCTCCGAGTAATTGTGTTGTTCTGTATTGAATAGAACAAATTACGTGACTAAACATAGTGAAATTTTGTTGGCCTATATGGCGTCAGAATGTCATGATAAACAGAAAGGATAGTACTTTAAAGCCGTAGAGCTTCCACAGTTAAGGATCCGCCTGCACAGGGACCTTTGCGGCAATTGCGCTATTATGTACGGCTATAATTGAGCACAATTATTTTGTTCCCCTCGTGTTTGATTAATCTTGATCCCCCCCTGAAATATACCTGCCGTTATCTTAAATCAGTGGGACTCGTTTCTAACGTGCGACTCAAACACTGGCCAAAAAACAATGCCTGCGATCGCATAGATTAATTTGCCATCAAAATTCCAACAGAGCTGCTCACACCCGTTCGGGAGGGGGCGCGCCACCAACCCCTCCCACATCCCCCCCCTCGCTCCGCGATCCGCTTCGCTCGGGCTCGGTCGCTTCACTCCTCCTCCGCATATTCCCCCCCATACAGATCAAATCCTGGCCTACGGTCCACTGCTGGATACAAGCATTGCTTGACGTGCCCTCCATGGCACGCCTCAAATAAATTCCCAAAGGAGTTAAAACTGGCTCGCACATCTTCTACTGCCACGGTTCAAAACTGTTACACTCCCACGTATTAGCTAAGCCAAGGTATCAATATCCCAGCATGGCATAGAGACTGATTTGTCGTAATTATGGCGCTATATCAGAATGGATTTTCCTTCTTCTCTTTCTTCTTCTTCTTTACTTCTTCTTCCTTCTTCCTTCTTCTTCTTTCTTCCTTCTCTCTTCTTCTTGCTTCCCTTCTCATCCATTATTATTATTAATCAATATTCATTATTGCTATCTATTCATCCCATCGCACTCAACTACGCATAATGTTATTGTTTATTACTTCTTTTATTGTTTGGTGTACACGCTTTGTAGTCAATGCAAAACTTAACGTGTGAAAAAATAGTTTTGTACCATTTTACCACTATTGAAACTGACCTAAAGAATACCAAGTAGTTGCAGGCACTTTCTTTTCTTAAAACACTGGTTGGGAAACAGGGGCGGCGTCAAGACGGGGCAGGGGGGGGGTTAGAAACCGTCCCGCCTCCTCTTTTTCAAAAAAGTCGTGAAAATAACTCGGAATTTCTTGTGATTTTGACAAACTTCCTCCCCCCACCCCCG
>JZLH01S0534926.1:4392-35928 GCA_001188425.1 Eucidaris tribuloides
TCAGGTATCTTTAACTCTTAAAGGTAAATGACATGATTGGGGGTAGTCCTCAGCTTGGGCTGAAACTATTCTAGAACCAAGGAAACTGTGTAAGGATTCTACTGTGAAAATTTGGTAGTCAAAACTTGACTCGTTCTATTAAAGTAACTTCCATCTGTATGTCTCGTGACAGACAACTCTGTTGTGTAGGTTCTATGGAATCTTATTTTTATCCTGGCACGAGAAAATTAAACTACTGCAATGTTCATGCTTGATTCTCCTTGAGTAAACAAATTAGAGACAAATCCTTCCAGCTGGGAGATCTTCTCCAGCTGGTTTACAGTTGGTATATATTTCAACTCATTTGGTTCTTGAGGCATTTTCACGTGTTCCCAATCATGTTACTAAAGCAAAGCTACTGTCACACTTCGCCGTCTAATGATTCCGTCTGACTCCGTCTAAAATATTTACCTCAGACATTGTCTGACGGTGGCCAATTGAATACAATAGAATGGAACACAATGGAAAAGCACCGTCTGTCAACGTCTAGATACGTTTGTGATCCAGTTGAAAAACAAATTAAACAGTCCTATAAACGTTTAATAAACGTACGCATTCGTTTTTCTGATGGAATTGTTAAACGGTGCTGTGTGACAGTAGCTTAACCTTTCACATGCCATAGGATTTAAACCTCTATGGACTTTATGTATATTATTTCTTGCAGATTTGCAACTTGGCATGTTAAGAGTTAAAAAGAATTGGGTTTTCCTATTGCACTGGGTTAGAACACCAATACATTCGTAGGTGTCACAAATCTCAACTGAGTTTTTTATCATGTGGTGCTGTGGGAATTGAAATTATAAGTGAATGACCCTTGACCTTTGACCCCACATTGACCAGATGGTGATTGATGCCGCCATCAAACATCTGCGAGGAATCTGTTACGATTCAATGGATTCCCTCACAGGAGACAACTACGAGGTTAGTACCCACAAGTTTAAAGGCCGTGTATAATTGGGCATACGGTGAATAATGAATTTTTCTCCTAATATTAAAGCTCATGTGTATAATTTTGGTCGATCAGTCAAATTTTTTTTGTCAATTTTTCATTAAGTATTTTATTGTTACCCCAGACATCAGAAAACAACATCAAACCTACTGAAAATGGTTTATAATAAAGATTTATAATGTTAAAATTATAGAACATCTAGCACTGCTAGATGCTATACTAGCAGTATGTACATTTCCTATGGATTCCCTCACAGGAGACAACTATGAGGTCAGTATCCTCAATTCTAGTTTGAATTTTATCTTATGGACACAAGGGTTAAGGCCGTGTATAATTATCTATTACATGAATACCGTTATTTGGCGGTTTGGCGATTTTTGGCTTTTTTCAAGGTATTTTGTGACGGAATAGGCTCCCGAACGGCGACTGTTCCGTTCGCGTCGACCCCAAAATTCGATGCGGCGATAGTATACAAATATGACTGCTCCATTGAGGATGGGTGAAAATATCACTCCCGAGGTGCTGTTCATGTCCGGCCCTTCTATCATCCCCAGGCGAAGCCGAGGGTTTGATAGAAGGGCCGAATGAACAGCACCGAGGGAGCGATAATATAACCACCATCCCGATTACAAGAGCAGCCAATATTTGTTTTATATACCCTCATCCTGCTTAAAATGAATTCATGAATCAGTCTAACTGTAAGTCACAGTCTAAGCAGTTAAGTGTGTTATGAAAAGAATTCCATTATTAAATCACTCACAATCATGTTAAATCAACATGCGCTGCGCGTACAGCTTGTGCGATAACCGAAAGTCCTTCGCGTGTATAATGTACGTACCGTGCGAATAACGTAGTCGTACTAACCTAGCCTACATGACCCTATCGATGTTGCCAATGTTGGCATGTTGAAGTAGGCCTAATCCTCAAATTGCTCAATTCTCAAAGACAATAGACCGGTACTTTGATTTATCTCTTCGTATTTTGACTATCGGCTTTCTTCAGTAAATGTTCTAATCTCTTCATCAGTAGGCGCTATTCCGTATCTTACAGCTAACCCGTGTCGCGCTCGCGCTAAACGCCGTGCATACCAAAGATCCTAAGGCGCCGCGCTGGCTACGCGGTGCTGTAATCATCTTTGGTGCATACAGGTACGCGGCGTACGTACGTGTGTGCACGGCCGAAGATCGAGGTTTACGGCGACCTATCACAGGGTTTGGGGGTGGCCTATCATTATGACCTTAGTCAAGTGACAGGCACCGCTAAACGCCTCGAGGCAATGATGAGATAGATTATCGCCGTGTCACGTTAAAGAGTTTTTGACCAATCAATGATAAGAATCTTTAATATTAGGTATATAATGTTTATTGTCTCAGGGGCCCATTGTTTTTGACGAAAATGTTCCAGGAGGCCGATTTTCAGGGCATTTATCCGAGTCTTTTTGCCGTACAATCGTACGAACCTGCGCGTACAAAGTACCGGCGTAGTCACAGGTGAGAAATGCCAGTGTAGCCGGTGACGTCAATCACAGTTTCGACCAAGGTTTTGCGAGTTTTGGCGTTGTGTACCGACCAAAATACTCGATTCGGCATTCTTCGCCCGTGATGGTGCATAGCCAAATAGAAATTATCCTCGAAATTCACTTTTTTCTTTTTTCCTTGAGCTAATTCTGAAAGAAAAGAACTTCATCACAACCTATTTAAACCCAACATGTCATTATTAAAGGCATCATTTTCTGTCCCACTTGTTCACAAAAAATAATCCCAGAAGTCCGTAAATGAACTGGTCCGTGCTGCGTAGTCCCACACTAAAAACCATGTCACAGCGGGCTTTAACTGTGCAGTCAAACTGCACGCATCCGTGCAGACACACCATACTGTGCATGTGGTCTGAAGACAGAGCTATTCGGACCACATACGTCCTCTAGCAGGAGAAAAAAACAGCGAATAAAGTTTTGCACTGTGTAATTGAATGCAAAGAGCAACTTTATAAAAATTGCATATATGGCAACGAATTTAAATGCTGACCCGAACATGTTTAGAAAATTTAAAAACAAACTTCTGAAATGTTGAGTCCTTAATTTTCATAACATATAATGTCTAGCAGATTATAGACTAGCCATATCAAAACAATATTTCAGTAGAGTAATGTAAAAGGCTGAATTTCAGAGCAATTTTCTATGCCAATCCTACATAAGCTAGGCCATCCATTACTTTGTACGCAAAAGTATGGAGCTATCCCCATGTGTGCTGGCACACAGGTTTAGCTGTATATGGACAGACGCTAATTTTGGGGAAGATTTGTTTTTCTCCAAATCGTTGGGGGGGGGGGCATTTGATATTTTGTACCCCACCTTCAAAATCGTGGGGGGGGGGGGGATGTCCCCCTGTCCCCCTGGATTTCCGCCCCTGCATGCGCACATTACGGTTTTCGTAATTATACCATATAGTGACCAACATGGACGATGGATTTACCCAAATAATGTCTACAGACGAATATAAACGAGAGTTTTTAGAAAAATCTATTTCTTGGAAATTATCACAAAAAAACACAAATCACCAAAAAATTCTACTCTCCCCTGCGGAATGTCATTTTCCCGTTGGCTGAAATTCCCTACGGTAGGGATTTTCCCCTACGAATCGCAACCTTGCTAGCCGGACTTGACTCCGGTGATCGATCAGTCTGACACGTTGGAAAACATGTTTTATCTCTCGGCACGAGTTATACATGCAATGAAAGCACTGGCGTGTATAGGCCTACAGCGTGTTTCTATTGAGCATACCGTATTTATCCGGATAAAATTTAACCGGCTAATAGTGGAGGGCGCGAGGGCGGTGTTTTTATTGGAATGCGTTTTCCGCAAAGCACGGTCGATCCTACCTGGATCGTACGATTACCAGCTAAGAGTCCGTTTACCTGGGTTGGCGCAAGGTATTGTGGGACGGTCGCGAGGTCAAATTTATCTTGCAAAACATGTTTTATGCCTCAGCACGAGTCATATATGTAATGTTTGCACTGGCGTATACACAGCCTGTTTCTATTGAGCAAACTGTAGGCCTATATTTATCCGGATAAAATTTAAGCGGCTAATAATGGAGGACGGTGAGATGCTATTGGATTGCGTTTTGCTCAAAGCACGATCGAAGCACGATCGATCCTACCGGCATTGTACGATTACCGGCTAAGAGTCCGTTGACCTGGGTTGCCGCAAGGTATAGATATGAAAAATTATGGGTACACGAAAAAGGGTAAATGGGTAAGGTTAATCACAGGTACAAGAGACGAACAGGTACGGGTCCGGGGTATGGGTAGGCCTACGGACCTGTGGGTCAGGTACAGGTACAGTCCAGTAGGTACAGGTACGGATACATGACCATGCATGGGTATGAATGTCAGTACTGGTCCGGAATTAGGGGCAAGGGTACGGGAATGAACCTGTACAGATACGGGTATGAACCTGTACGAGGTAAGGGTACAAACCGAGCGGATTCGTGGTACAGGAGACGACCATGGTACGAAAATGAGTACGGCAGGGGAGAATTTTTTACGGGTAATCAAGTCGGAAAAACATACTTTCTATTTTCTGTTAAAATGTGCAGTCTTTTCAATTCTAATGATAAATGCATGTTATACAATTTCCAAAATTATTTAAATTCAATGATTTCCATAAAATGCAATTGTTTCATTCTTCATTAATATTAAATACTACAGAAAGCGGGTTTACGGTACGGATGCAGAGCACAGACGAAGCATGGTACGGGTATGGGTATGGTATTTAGTATGGGTACGGATATGGGTAATGGATATGGGTATCGGTATGGATATGAATATGCGGGTATGGGTATGATAGGTATGAAAAGAATAATGGGTATGGTATGGTATGGTATAGGATATTTGGGTATGTGTATGGAATGAGGATATGGGTATAGGCTACGCGGTACAGGAGCATGGGTTCGAGTACAATTTTTTTTTTAATTACTCTGTATTTATATTTTTAAAAATGTAGCCCTACATTTTAAGAGTATATGAGTACGTAGATATGGTACAAGGAAATGGGTACGGTTCGCACAGTTACAAGAGGAGAGATTATGGGTACGGACCAGCCGCTTACGAGACGAGAGTACAGGTAAGGATATGATCCTGTGATACTTGGATTGGTACCGACCATTGGAACAGGTACAGGAACGAGACAAGAGGTACGGATATAAGACTTGTGAGTACGGGTATGGGTACGGCCCAGCTGTAATGGATACAAATGAGAGGCACAGGTAACGGATATCGATATGGACCTGTGGGTTGGGGTGTAAAGTATATTACGGTACAGGGTACCGGGTATGAGATCATGGTACGGGCCGCGAATTTAAGGGACAAGGGTACGGGTACTTTCAGAAAATGGAAAATCTAAAAAAAAATTGTTCTTTCCCTTAATGATTTTTTTTAAAAAGCTATAATATAACAAATTCATTAAAAATGGGATTCACAATAACTTCCGAAAAATTTCCATTCAAATAAATATAATTTTTTAAACAAATAAATATGAACACTTCAGTTTAAGAAAAATTCCAGAATGTACTGCAAAGGACCAATCATACACATTTAATGATGGGCAATTACATGTATCAATTTTAAATCTCCAAAATAATGTCCATCTCAACATAAACCTCACCGCTAGGACCCGTGGAATTTCCACGGTCCCGCTAGTATGTTAATAATGTAATATGTTTTAGATAGACCTGCATTATCTATTAAAGCACAAGTATAGCACAAGTATAGTTTTGGTCAATCAGACAAATTTGTTGTCAATCTTTCAAAAAGTATATAATATAAAATATCTAATGGTATGTACATTACCTAATGGACATGTCGGGGTCAAATTCTGATGTGAGTTATTTAACACTGATTTTCCCAAATTTCCTGTAGTGGCTGGTCATGGACATTGAGAAAAAACATAGTTGCAGGATGTGCATTCCTTTTGTCAGTTTGAAAATTATCTTCAGGGGTACATACAGAGTGTTTATAAAAAAAAGCGGTACCCAAATTCCACTAGGTATATATAACCTAATAAACATAATTATGCTTATTGCAATATGTCATCGCAAAGATGATTTATTACCCTTTCATTTGATACCATATTTGTTATAATTAAGCCTTGAGTTATCGAATTACAAACATTTTAAATGAACAATGTCAAAATTGCTTTGCGCGCAAGATTCAGATCTTTTCATCCACACGGTCACAGGCTGTAAGTCACTGAGACCTCCGATATTGTTATAGATCTGAATCTTGTGCGCAAAGCAGTTTTGACACTGCTCATTTCTAGTGTTTGTAATTTGATAACTCAAGGCTTAATTATTACAAATATGATATCACATGAAAGAGCAATAAATTATCTTTGCGATGACATATAGCAATAAACATAATTATGTTTATAAGATGATATATTCCTGGTGGAAGTTGGATCCGTTTCTTGCTAAACACTCTGTATAGGAATTAGCCTACGGTAGGTCCATTGCAAATTTTGCGAATCGAACCACTTCCTCAGTTTTTGACCAATGCTCCTGAAATTTGGCACACGCATTGGTCTTGGGGTGTAGATGTGGAAGACACATTTTTCCAATGTTTCGGAAACTGTGTTGCCATGGTAATGGTATCTTATGGCGATAAATCAGGTGAAAATCTTACGGATTGAACTAGTTCGTCATTTTTGACCAGTGCACCTGAGATTTGGAACAACCATTGGTCTTGGGCTGAAGATGTGCAAAGCAATTTTTTTGAATGCGTCGGAAAGTGCATTGTCATGGTAACATGATATTATGGCAATAAGTTGGGAATGTGATGGGGCAGAGGTATTAATTACCTGCAGCGATAGTTTTCCTTTGATGAGGTTCTGATAAGATTCTATCATAATGTGTAGAGTTGGGGGGGGGACTGAAATGCAGACATTGTTACAAAATAGGCAGACAAATTTAAATTAAAGAATTTGTACAGTTTGATATATTTAATTTGATGTTGGTTTATTTATCCATGTCTGTATTTCTCATTCTATCTTGCATTTACTCATGTTTATTGAATTGCCTTATTTTTATGAACTCAATGCATATGCAGGTAAAAGTGGCAGATTGCATCCCCATAATGCAGCGGTACATAGCAGAGGGCAAAATGTTTGATTATGTCATCAATGACCTCACTGCCATTCCAATTACTACAGAGCCACGAGGTAAGCACCATACTTGTTTACAAATTGTAGTTACTTAGCACCTCCTCCCACCTCCACTCCATCTCCTTTAACCCTTTTGGGGGATGACAGGCTTGTACAGAAGACCAGTACATCGCACACTCAAAAATGACGGGCTTTATGATTATCTTTTCAGTCAAGCTTGCATTAAACTTTCAGAATATACTGCCTCCAATATACCTCTGTGCCATGAATTACACATTTTTAACCAGTAAAGATGAAGAAAATAAATGCGATGTGTAGACCACTTTTCAACTTTCAAGAAAACTTTATTTCAAAAGTTTATATTTTCCATCTTGGTTAACCAAGGGAAAGGTAAATTGTTTCTTACTGAAGAATGCTGTTGTATGCTACCGTATAATTATAGCATTGAGCCCAACGGTTTTTCATAATTACACACACACATACATATACGCACGCACATATGCCAAACACTTCTTATTTCATATGCTGGTAATACTATATACCAAAAAATCAAGCTGAACAGAACTGTGTGACATTTATCATGTTACACGTTGAGCTGTGATATTGATATTTTTCGCATGTTGGCTCACTTTAACTCTCCCACACACCCGATTAATCCCACATGTTCAATTTTGTGTTTTATCATATTTTCTAATATATTAGGATCCCAGTGGGACTTTCTTCGTCTCATTCTTGATCTATCCATGCAAGTCCTTAAACCAACTGGAAAGTACTTTACCCAGGTAAGATGAATCTCCAATACATTTTTGTAAACTCTGCCGCTTCAACTTATTTTGAAGTATACTGGTATTGCACTGGGGCACAACAATTAACTTTAATTTCACTTCAAGTGAAATGAAGATGATGCTGAGGTTGGTATATTTGAAGCCATTTCTGTTGTAAAAGACCACTTAACATAATTTTTTTTTACAGGTAAGAATTTTTAACATTATAAAACCCCACTACATTAAACGTTTGGCTACCTAACGGTACGCCGCTCTAAAAACAATAAGGAAACATAAATGACGGGATCTCGATGTGTCCCAGGGGTACCATTTATGTCATGATCCAACGTCGCGGGCTTAACGAGGCGGTTGGGGCGAGGCTGGGGGGGGAAATCTACCTAAACAGCTGGGAAAAAGAAGAGACACACATTTGGACTAAGTAACCAGGCAAATTTTTGGCCTCCCCCCCCCCCCCCCCCCCCCCGAAATCCAGGCACCTGTTATGTGGTCATCCACAATTATTCCAATATATCTCTGAGTGCATGCCGAGCTCGCCCTCTCCGCATAAAGCGATCAACTAAGATTTTCTGAATCAGCTACATTGTCTCGTACTTATCGATAGCGCGCCTATCATGCTGCAGCAGGTTCGGCGGCACAGCCGCGCCGCTATAAATGTGATTCAACAAGATTTTTTGAATCAGCTTACTATTTGTCCTACATTATCATCACCCTATCAGCTGTGTGTTAAACCCCCTTCACACTGACATCTGTCTCCGTCTCAGCTCCACATCAGCTCCGGATCAGAACCTGATTGAAGTTCAATGTAAATTGACTTAATCTGGCCTAAATGAACCCGGGTTAATTTGATCCGGATCAAATTAAACAACCTCTGGAGGTTGTTTGATGCCGGAGCAGCACTGAATCAAGTGCAGTGTGAATTGAACCCCGCTCAACTTGATCCGGATTGAAATTCCTCAAGTGTGTGGAAGGGTCAAAGTCCATTGTACATTTCCCGCTCACGCGCCAGGTGGGCAGCCAGTATGGTTCATGCAGTACATGCGTGTGTGGGTAGCGAGGCTGGGCATGTGATCAAAATGCATTGATTGAAGGGTATTTCCGGCCAAGGTATTTTGCTTCTGTGCGGGAAAGTGAAACCATGGCAACAGATCGGGAGACGAGAAGTTGATATGAAGGGAACCCGCAGATTTGATGCGGAGCTGATCCGGTGTTGATACAGTGGGTGATTTCAAGTTCGTTGTTGGTGTTGGTGTTGATGTTGAGGCAACAAAATCGTCTGCTAAACTGAACTCCAACACCGAGCTCGGTTTAAGCAGACAATACCGATTGCACAACACCAAGTGACGTCACACGCGATTCATGGTGTTGGCTGAAAGTTACAACGATGGCCGAAATTTTTGGACAAATGTTACAAAAATGACACCAAATTAATACTGCCTGCCACAAAACTTGTATGAATCTGAAAGGCAAGTTACTTTTCTCTATTCCTAAGTTAAATATCAATTTGGCGAATTATGTAAATTTTTAAAGGGAAAAGGTAATTTCAGCGGTTTACATCGCACAATGAAGCTTCTCCATAGCCAACACACACACGCATGTTAGCTATGCCGATAACAAGACCAACACCAACACCGAATATGAAGTCAAGAATTTCCTAAACCCTAGGGTTTAGTGTTGATGAATGGGAAAATTACACGTAAATCACAAACACCAACCACGGTACTCGGTTCAGCAGACGATATTCAACACCAGCGTCAACACAAACTACAGGAAGTACGTCATAATTTTCGAGTTTATTTAACCCCAACACCAGGCCTGACTTCAAGTACAGTGTCATAGCTGGTGTTAGTGTTCTTACAACACCAACACCAAATTTCAACACTGGACTTGAAATCACCCAGTGTTTTCAGGTCAATGTGACAAGGTTTAAGGAGTGCCGATCCGGATCAGCACTGGAGCAGCAATGGATTGCAATCAGGTTTTTTTATTTGAAGGGGGTTTAATTCCAGTGCCCTACTGTGACTGTATTTTTTTTTGTCATCTTGTTTTCAGGGCAATGGCTTCAACATGAAATCAGCGCTGGCCATGTATGAGGAGCAACTCAAGAACTTAAGTTGCAAAGTTGACTTTACGAAGGAAAAAGTGTGTGTACCATCCTACTTGGAAATGTATCCTTTGCAAAATTGTATATTTTGATCATGTATGTTTATGTTCCATCCAGGGTTGGCAGATTTAAATCAAGTAATTTATATTGTTCATTTCAATAAATCATGATTTGAAATCAAATGATTTTGTTTAATGATTAAGAAATCATCAATTTGAATATGAACTACACTTTAATTCGTTACTTAGACGAATTGGTGATCCGCGTAAATGCTGCGATCATTAAATATAACGCACATGCGACCAACCATCTAAATTAGGTATCATTACTAGCTGAAACATGTCCCGCATCACTTTAAATTCTCCATCAAACATTTATTCAACATTCGACATGCGCGTACGCGTTCGTCCTGACGCGCGCGTACGCGTTCGTCCCGAAGCGCACGCTTTTATGATTAGCACCAGGGATGACCTTTGACCTGAAGTAACTGTGTGCCAGGTTTGGTCATATTACTCGACTCCTGTCATGAGATATGGACAAAACACAATTTTTCTTTGTGACGTAATAGATGACGTCACAGCAATTTGGCATGGAAAGGAATGTACGGAATCGTATCTCCGCATGATAGGCTATCAGAATAAGCAATACAAAGCAGGGGTCATCATTAATTCAATAGAGTTCGGACTAACTTAAGAATTAAAATTTAACTCGCGCGTACGCGTTCGTCGTGACGTCCGCACGCATATGATTAGCACCAGTGATGATGTTTAACCTGAAGATACTGTGTACCAAGTTTGGTCTCGTTACTTACCTCCAGTCATGAGATATGGACAAAACTTATTTTTTGTTTGTGACGTCATAGATAATGTCACAACAATTTGGCATAGATAGCAATACCTGAAATGTTATCTACGCATCATAGTCTATCAGAATAAGCAATAAAAAGTAGGGGTTACCGTTAATTCTAGAGAGTTAAGAGCGATTTAAAAATGCCGCCATTTACTACGCGCGCATGCACGCGCATTTATGTTTTTTGGACTTGTGAGCAATATTTTTGGTCCAGGTGGTTGGCAAAGGGTTCTAATTGATGGAGAATTCAGTCAGACATCCAAAATCATTGAGAAAACAACGGTATTCGATCGGGAAAAGGGTGCGTGCGAAAAAACGTGCACATACGCGCATGCACAAAAATGCTCCAAATGACGTGAAACGTATAGTGTTGTCTATAAGAAGTGAATTGGAGCATTTTTGCGTTTTACGCGCCCGTCGTGACGCACACGAGGTATAGTCCAAAAGTTGACCCTTGACCTCAACTTGACCTTTGCCAAATTTGGTTTTTTTATCGACCGCCGGCTCGAGATATTGCAAATCTAGGTTAAGTCTAACTTTTGGCTTTTGACGTCATAAATGACGTCATAGATGATTTGTCACATTGACCAGATAACCATGTCGAGATATTGACATGGGACATAAGTATGCCAAGTTACAAGACTATTGCCGTCTTCGTTCTTGAGATATCGCATACACAAAAAAATGACCGGAAAGAAACACAAATAAAGAAAAAAATTCTGACGAAATCTATGGTGATCCGCGGTTACGCGGATCACCAAAAACAAAGAAATACATAAGAAATGGGTCATGTGACACACAAAAATGGTGGAAAAATCAAGATGTTACTTTGTCCATTTTTGTCCAAAAAAAAAAAAATTAATACATGCACAGTGTTAAAGGTATTGGCTAACATTTACCACAGTTAAAAAAATCTGAGCCGCATGATTCCCCATGCTACCAGTGTCTTTGATGAGGTCTAAAAATGAAGCCCTGAAAAAATTGTATTTCAAAATGATTATTTAGTGCTTTAAAAAAGTGAAAATCATAAGTTGACCAGATTCACTTGCCCATTTCCTCCCATAGACTTACTGTGTGTACACCTAGGTTAATAAAACTCACCCCGAGTTTTATTGTTTATTCATGTATAACTTGCCATTGGCAGTGTAGCTTTCCAAACTTTTGTATTCTAGGGTGTTTATTTGTCCATTTGAACACTACTATGTAGTTCAGATATCAAAGTTTGACAATGTTTTAAATTGAAGCTCCACAATGTTAGCCTATCACTTTAACTGTTGTGAAAGAGAATTTCCTTAACATTGATCTTGTTGTTTTTCCATACAGGTGGGTATTCTACGAAATCTGGAAGGTGACGGACACATGATATATTCCAAGGACATTCGTAGAATTTATTTTATTATATGAATTTGTATGTATGATCAAATTGGCTTTTCATTTGTTAATGTGTACACACAGTAGTAGATAAGATGGATCTCGTGTTAAAACAGAACAATGCATGTGCCACTCTGTGTGATCCAAATTCTTTCAGGGAACTACCCCCTTAAAAGAAATAATATATATAAAAACATTTCTTGGATTTTGGATTCATAAATACAGATATGCTCTCAATCAGGAAATGTTATATAGAAAGGAGGAACTTCAAGAAAATTGAAACATTTGAAAATTAAAAAAAGGTGAGAAAAGGCTTGAAATCAGTGGTATAGCTATGGGAGGGGAGTGGCTGGGGGCACATCCCTCCCTTTCCCCCCCCCCCCCCTTCACAAATGTTTTGAGTGCGTCGCTACAAAAATCATGCTAAATACAAATACAAAAAAACATGTTTTTATGCCCCCACAAAAATGCCAGCCCCACATTGCCCCCTTAGTGAAAAACAATGCTGCCTGTGCCACTGCTTTGAATTCAGGAAAATGTAATAAAATTCCCCAATGATATTAATGGTTACTCTTTCCATACAATGGTGTTCAGGCAGGTACGTCAGCGCAGGTAAAAGTTAGAGGGTGTGGCACATTCAAAGTTCAGAATCATTTTGATAGTATCTGTGTTGTTGCTGTAAATATACAATCCAAATGTGGATATTCCCATCACGAAGATGTTGAAAAGCTTTAAAGGCCCACTGTCAAGGGTCAGCTCAACCACAGAGAGGATGACATCAAGTCTTGGAATACAGGCACATATTCACGAACATGGACTGTTGCAGTGCCATAATGTACAGATTGTGGTAGGAAAACAAATGCCGTACTTTTCCACAATGTCATGGCTGTTTCTGTTGCATTATGGGTGTCATTGGTGCACCCTTTTTATGATTTTCATCAAAAGAGGGCATTTTTCATCCTGTCATGACAGTGGGCCTTTAAAAACCTCTGTGTGCGTACTGCGCTGGAGTCTCTTCTGCAAAGAATTGTAAGTCTACATTATTATTAACTTCTTGAAAATGCATTTTATGCTCCAAGAAAAGTACTCTTATAAGTGCTCATAGAGTAAAAGAGTTTAATTAATACTAATGTACTTTGATTTATTTTTGTACTTTAACATATAGTAGAGGAACTTCCTTCATGGAATCATTGATAAAATTGATATCTCGCAATAAATTTCTAGAAATTTGGTTCTTTGGGGCTATTTGGTTTGTTACGATGCACAATTGATGTACAGTCATGGGCATTTATTCAAAATAAAGTACTTTATAAGATTCATTTTGACTTCAGAAATTGTGGTAGGAAAACAAATGCCGTACTTTTCCACAATGTCATGGCTGTTTTTGTTGCATTATGGATGTCATTGGTGCACCCTTTTTATGATTTTCATCAAAAGAGGGCATCTTTTCATCTTGTCATGACAGTGGGCCTTTAAAAACCTCTGTGTGTGTACTGGGCTGGAGTCTCTTCTGCAAAGAATTGTAGGTCTCCATTATTGTTAACTTCTTGAAAATGCATTTTATGCTCCAAGAAAAGTACTCTTATAAGTGCTCATAGAATAAAAGAGTTTAATTGATACTAATGTACTTTGATTTATTTTTGTACTTTAACATATAGTAGAGGAACTTCCTTCATGGAATCATTGATAAAATTGATATCTCGCAATAAATTTCTAGAAATTTGGTTCTTTGGGGCTATTTGGTTTGTTACGATGCACAGTTGATGTACAGTCATGGGCATTTATTCAAAATAAAGTACTTTATAAGATTCATTTTGACTTCAGAAATCATCACAACATTAATAGAAATTACATACATGTAAATGATAAAAACACCTAAAGCATAGGAAAGAATACACTGAAAATACTACGATCTGGTGTAATCCTTTTCTTTTTCCAATTTATAAGTAGATTTTCAGCCTGAGTTTCTAATATAGCCATTGCACATGTATGTGTGTAAAAGACCTGCAACTCGTGGCCACAAATGAAAGCAGGTCATAACATAATTATGCAATTACACTATAGATAATGTGGACAGATTGGACTAAACAATTCAGTCAGTTTTTTTGGAAAGACTTTTGGTATTTTGTGAAAAGTAACCTTATTGATCTTCCCTCTGTTCGAATTTGGTCAACAGAAATGATGCGTTTCATTGATTTAAGAGGACCATATGTTTGTAGTAGTATGGAAAGAGTGGGTTTTGTTTGTACTTATTGGACAGATTTATCATCATTGTGAAGCTTATATTCAGTAGTTTTACGACAATATGGCAAACAAGATGTTTCCATATTTTCCCAGTTTCTGTTGGACTTGTAGCAACATGTCTTACATACACTGTACACACTCATTCAAATAAGTGCATAGCCAGAAAGAATTTTACTGATCTTCCCACATCCCTAAAAAGACTGGAGATGGCCTAAATGCCTCACTTCCCTCCCCCCCCCCCCCCGACTTTTCATGTGGTAACTCCGTAACGTGCAAAGCTTTTCCCACGTTGATTGTTGACTTTTTTCTTTTGAATCTCTCGCATCTTTTTAGACAACATTTGCGACGTCCGGGCGTGCAATTTAGAAGTTACGCAACATTTTGTGCTTGCATGTCGAACCAAAAATTATTGTTAACTTCTTGAAAATGCATTTTATGCTCCAAAAAAAGTACTCTTATAAGTGCTCATAGAATAAAAGAGTATAATTACTACTAATGTACTTTGATTTATTTTTGTACTTTAACATAGTAGTAGAGGAACTTCCTTCATGGAATCATTGATAAAATTGATATCTCGCAATAAATTTCTAGAAATTTGGTTCTTTGGGGCTATTTGGTTTGTTACGATGCACAGTTGATGTACAGTCATGGGCATTTATTCAAAATAAAGTACTTTATAAGATTCATTTTGACTTCAGAAATTATCACAACATTAATAGAAATTACATAAATGATAAAAACACCTAAAGCATAGGCAAGAATACACTGAAAATACTACGCTCTGGTGTAATTCTTTTCTTTTTCCAGTTTATAAGTAGATTTTCAGCGTGAGTTTCTAATATACCCATTGCACATGTATGTGTGTAAAAGACCTGCAACTCGTGGCCACAAATGAAAGCAGGTCATAACATAATTATGCAATTACACTATAGATAATGTGGACAGATTAGACTACACAATTCAGTCATTTTTTTTGGAAAGACTTGGTATTTTGTGAAAAGTAACCTTATTAATCTTCCATCTGTTCGAATTTGGTCAACAGAAATGATGCGTTTCATTGATTTAAGAGGACCATATGTTTGTAGTAGTATGGAAAGAGTGGGTTTTGTTTGTACTTATTGGACAGATTTATCACCATTGTGAAGCTTATATTCAGTAGTTTTACGACAATATGGCAAACAAGATGTTTCCATATTTTCCCAGTTTCTGTTGGACTTGTAGCAACACGTCTTACATACACTGTACACACTAATTCAAATAAGTGCATAGCCAGAAAGAATTTTACTGATCTTCCCACATCCCTAAAAAGACTGGGGATGGCCTAAATGCCTCACTCCCCCCCCCCCCCCCCGACTTTTCCATGTGGTAACTCCGTAACGTGCAAAGCTTTTCCCGCGTTGATTCTTGACTTTTTTCTTTTGAATCTCTCGCATCTTTTTAGACAACATTTGCGACGTCCAGGCGTGCAATTCAGAAGTTACGCAACATTTTGTACTTGCATGTCGAACCAAAAATTGCTCAAAAACCTCATTTTATGTACAATTTCAATTTCCCTGACAATCATCGAAAAACAAAAACAAAAACGAAAGATGTAAAAAACCAAAAAATCCATAAGAAATTTAGAAAACAATGAATACATAAGAAATTTATTTCAATATAGCAATTTTTTTCAAGAAATTGTTGGAAATGTCATAAGGAATATTCATCCCCAAAACTAGCACTACATACATGTATGTTTGGTGTTTTTAGTCATTTATTTGCAAAAATATGATTTCATGCATATATTTACATAATTATAGATAAACAATGAATATTATCAAAAATTGTATTATGCAATTTTGTAGTTTACATGAGATTCTACATGTATGGGCTTGCAAAATTTTGCACCGATTCCTCAACCGAGATCCTACCCCCCCCCCTTCCCCCACCCCAGTATCTTATGGCATCAAAAAAGCCCAGTCCTTTTAGGTTTAACCCCTTGGAGACGACGGGCTTGTACAGAAGCTTGAGATATCTCACATCCAAAAAACGTTTTCTTGGACAAAAATGTGTACGGGTACTTTAAGAGACGGAGGCAATTGTAGGTAATATAACTTAATTGAGTAAAAATGTTTTTCTGGGTTTCTGTGGAAGCCAGGCATCTTCTGAATGTGTGATCTACTGGGCTTTTGTGCAAGTCTTTCGTCCCCAAGGGGTTAAATGTGAACACGTGCTTGTAAATCAAAGAATTAAAGTAATGTAGTGTGTATTATTTACCAATACCCCCTTTACCCATTGGAGACTAAGTACAAGATAACTCATGTTGGGGTCTATGGAAAATGTGTGTTATAGTGAAATCAAATCGTCTCCAATGGGTTAATTATTGTCAGTCATTACCCAAATGAAGCACGGAATAATTGAAGCAGTGTCAATGTAATATTTTATGCCCAGAGAAACTATGCATATTCTCATTATTTATGTGCATGTTGTAATGCAAATACACATAAAAGATTTCCTGAAATATTATGTGTCATTTAGTTTTATGGACTGAGGGCCAGTATTGACCCTCGATTAGTAAAATCTGTGCTTTTGGTTAAATAATTTTGAAAAAAATTCATATAGAGGCCAAATTTTGTACTATCCAAATTTCAATTTGAAGTTTGAAAAGACGGAGCCACTGTCACTTGGTACTAAGAATGTGATCCCATTGGCTGTTATGTTAAGGCAGCCGCGTCTCAAGAGGCCAGATCCACTATTTGTGTTTTGTTGTATTGTGTATTTGTTTCCTGGCAATTTGGATCAGTCAATGCAGTTTGGGGTCCTTATTAGTATACAAATATATACTGATACAAGAGTCTCTGGTTGAAACTATGACGAGCCCGAGGTTATGTGGACTGTACTATTTTCCCGAGGGGCGCATCCCCGAGGGAAAATAGTTTACAGTCAACGTAACCGAGGGCGTCATAGTTTCAAACAGAGACTCTCAGGATAGGATATATTTGTTTTATATCCATCATCGAATTAACAGGGAAATTACATAAAGAAAAAAAAGGAAAATGAAATGTACTTACGGTAACCCCTACGAGTAAGTGTGTGTCGCATGACATAAGGTGCGCGATATTTGTACTTGCAGTACGGATTGAGATACAATTCCAATAACGTATACTCTAGTTAGTCGAGTACCAATTTCATAAACCTATAAAACACTAATTTAATCCTCATTCTTATTTTAACTATAATGCTAACTCAAATTTGACGAACTTAACCCAGTGTTAATCATAAACTTTGCCAAACTTCCATACGGGGGCAGCACGCTATAATGTCTTTCACACGCACGGCAAAAAATAGCGTACGGTACATGTATTTGTACACACGATTCATTCGGCTTTTGAATTAAGCTCAAATCGCGATCCCGCTGTCGAGAGTACAATAGTACTTTACTATTGTACTCTCCGAGAGTATAATAGTACTTTACTATTGTACTCTCCGACTACTATAGTACTTTCAGAACGATTGTCTCCCAGACTCACAGAATAGTGTGTTTATTTTTCATCATTTGACATACTTTTGACCAACCAGAATTCAAGAAACTTACAATGAGGGATATAATTTAAGATATCAAGATCATGTACATGTATGTACTACTATTATACTGTTTAGGGCTTGTCTTGGGGTTATGTTAATTTTATCTCAATTTTACACTATGTCGTATATTGTCGCGTGCCATACAAAGGTTATCAACTGTATGTCGTGTGCCTATGCAAAGGCCATTTACTGTATTCATTATGCATGATATCAACGGCCTTTGCATGGACACACGACATACAATGAACGGCCTTGACATAGGCACACAATATAGAAATCTTTTAAAATTTGACTCTTTACAGTTTTGTTGGTGCTTTCTAAGTAACTTAATTTTATACATTTGGGAAAAAAAACGAAATGCGGGTAATAAAATATTGATAGTTTTTATCAGTACAAACTTGAGAACTTTGTTCTGTTGAAAGAATATCTGTTTTGATGTGTGAATGTTTAATGTATACATAGATTTTGGAAATTTTTGTGTTTTTGTTATTGTTTCCATCTCGTTTGGCTAATATTGCAGAGATGCCAACCAGTACGGATTTTTCCGGGAGGTCTGGTCTTATTATAGTTATTAGGCGGTACGGTAAACAATAAAAAGGTTACATAATAAAAAAAAAATGAGATTAGAGTGCGAATGAGAAAAATATTTGAAACACCTGAACCAAAAGTTTTCTTATGAGGAAAAGCATGAATAAAACAAACCTTTTGTTCCATCGCTCACCAGTTAATGTAAACACTGCATTTCCATTACAATGTGGGCATTGCATTCAAATCACTTCAGTAACCAAGGAATTTGGTTCGGTAGTTTCATGTATTTTGGTCATTAATGTTCTATTCTTATTATAATGTACATTTTTGTTGTTGAACGCACCGCCTAGTAACTCTAATAAGACCAGAACAGAACTGCCTTGAAAAAATCCGTACTGGTTGGCATCACTGATATTGATGTGTTTGCAGCCCAGGCCCTCCTTTCCTGGGCAGGTGGTCCCCATGCATTTACCACTTTCTCGGGTAAGAGGGTTATTTTGGGCTCGGCTTTGAGGGTGAAATTCACAACAGAAGTGCTTAAATGGGAGTACTTTTCAGAGAAGGGTCTGTTCACATAGTTGGGGAACAAAACGTGACATTTTATAATTCAAGCATTGTAGTTTTAAAACTATGACTTACACAATTATGCCATTTTATATGAATATACGTGGTGTCTTCAGGAAGCTTCTGAAGAACACAGACACATTGTTCTGTCATGCATTTTAAAAATATTTATAAAAACATGTTGTGGATGTAACAGGACACTGGTATCCCATGTTACACCCGCAACAACCTTTTTTGAGATATACCAATGCATCCATGATATCTTCCATAGCTAAAACCTACATGATGACAGTATGTTATGGTGACAGTTCAACGAAGCAAAACTTTGAACGAAAGAATATTCCCTTCCCTGAGTTTCTGATGAATGTTGTGGATGTAACGGTTTCCGCTAAATGTCACAAATGATTACATCCACAACATTACAGTGTTACAACCACAACTTTCATTAGAAACCATGGAAGTCGGTATTCTGTCATTCCATTTTTTGTTGCATTGATTTAACTTCAGAGCCCTTAGTAACCAGGCAAGTATTTATCATCAAGAGACTTACAGATGTGCAGTTACATCTCAAAATAAGACGTTGTGGATGTAACATGGACATGGTGTCCAGTTACATCCACAATGCCAGTTTTTCATAATTATTTTCAAAATGCATCATGGATGAATATGTTTGTGATTCTCAAATGTGTTTTGCTGGCACCTAAGATACCATGACCTAGTTAAAAGTAACTAAATACATGTATATGCTATTCTTAAATTACAGGAGATTAAAGACAAAATGCCACAAACGTTTCCCAGTTTCGTGAACAGACCCAGAAGTCATGCTAAATGGCTGAGGTAGATGAAACGGGAAAAGGGACCATTTTTCATGTTTTTTCTGGACCAAAGTAGGCCGCCCCCCCCCCCCTTTCCCCCGGAGAAATACAATGTACTCTACAACAGAACTTCAAAAAGAGAGCATAATCTATACTCATAGTCTGAAGAAATTGCAAATTTATTAATCCATACAATCCATGAATAAGAGCTTTATACATGTACGTGCATATATATCAGGTGCTCTGAGTAAAATCCAACATATCCATGCAAAATAAATGAAACTTCATAAAAGTCAAATTATGATACATTACTCAACAAACGATTGTTATCCACTTGTCAATTTGTGCAGAAAATAAGGTACACTTCTTATAGTATTTCTGCTTGAGGCGGCACCAGGGTAAAACATTAAGAGGGGCGAAAAATCTGTTGGGGGAAATTTTGCCCGCCATTTGAAATTCATATTTTTTTTACCTGCCGCAGTACAAGCCAAACATCATCCAACAAGTGGAAGGCAGGGGGCTGACGACAATTAAAACCATTTCTTGCTCGCCAAAATTTTTTTTTGCTTGCCAAATTTTTTTTAACCTGCCTAATTACAAGCGAAACATCCGACAAGCGGGGGGCAGGGGGCCCACGACGACCAAAACCATTTTTTACCCGCCTAAAACTTTTTTTACTAGCCAAATGAACAACAATGGGGGTAAGTTTCATTACTTTGAAAAAGTAGGGGGCGGCCACATTCCCCCCGGCGCTGCCCTGTTTCTGCGATGAACCAGTCAATTTTATGCCAATCCAGCAACAAGTAAAACCTCAAAAATGTAATCAGAATCAAACCAATATGCAAGTCATCAAACAACACTGTTCAAAAGCAAAAACAAAATGCGAAAACAGGCATATCTATTCATGTTTAATTCCAACACCATAGGTTTCAGCAAACCATTTTGCTGCAGAGACGATCCCTTTTGTCTAAATTTTTGCAAAAAGATGTTTCGATTATAAAATTTAAAGCGCAAGTTTAGTTTTGGCGATTTTTCTTTTATTTGAAAGGTTTATGCCCAAAGGTAACATCACACCAATAACAGATTCCGAATGTCTTTAGGTTTTGTTTTTTAATTAATTAATGAAAATCTCGGGAGGGTGGGGGGGGGTAAGGACCCCGAGATTTTCGACTATATTTTACATTATAGCATCCAAAGGGTTAATAAAGTGTTAAAGGTAAATTACATGATTGGGGGTAGTCCTCAATTTGGGCTGAAACTACTCTAGAATCAAGTAAACTATGCAAGGATTCTCCTGTGAAAATCTTGTAGTCAAACGTTGACTCATTCTAAAATAAACAATGTCAACGTCACTCGTAGCACGGAAACCTGCTGTGTGGCTCTCTATGGCGGCTTATTTTATCGTACCCGGCAAAAATAAGACACTCCTATGTTTATGCTAGATTCTCCTTAAGTAAACAAATTACAGACAAATCCTCCCAGGTGGGAGATCCACTCCTGCTACATAGTTGGTGTATATTTCAACTCATTTGGTTCTTGAGGCATTTTCAAGTGTTCCCAATCATGTCACTAACCTTTAAGGTTATCTACCTTATACCTCATCAGAAAGATCAGACTCTGACCTTTCTACCCCCCCCCCCTCCGGATATTTTCATTAATTAATTTAAAAAATAAAATAAAGACATTCAGAATCTGTTATTGGTGTGATATGACCTTTGTGCATAATCCTTTCAAATAAAAAAAATCGCCAAAACTAAACTTGTGCTTTAAAGACACTATATAGCACTGTGGAAGACCCGTTTAAAAAATTGTCGAACTTTGTTATCTGACATATCTGACAGTGTTTGAATGGACAAATAAACACCCTAGCACACAAAAGTTTGGACAGTTATGCTGTCACTAGTACAATATGTGCAGATACAAATTGGCACATTAATTTTATATCGGGCGATAGGAAATTCTGCAACACAGCAGTCTATGGAGAAAAGCTGGAATGGTCTCTCAATGATTTTTACTTTTTTAAAGCACTTAATGATTGTTTCACACTGCAATTTTTTCAGGGCTTCATTTTTAGACTGTATCAAAGACACTAGTAGCATGGGGAATCATGTAGCTCAGATTTTTTAAACTGGAAACATTGTTTAAGTAATTCCATTGTTATCCAAATATTTGACCAGTAAGCAACGGTCGTGAAGCAAAATATAGCATTTTACCTTGAACACTAGCATGTTGGCATGGTTATTTCAGGGAATAATAAGAATATTTTTTTTCAGAGAAAGAGTGTTAAGGTATTGTTTTCTGGTTAACCAAAACTGACCGGTTTTCATAATAGGTTAACCGGTTTTGGAAATAACTGAAATGATACAGCTCTAATTTAAATCTAAAGGTCATACTTCTAGGGAATTAAAGGAAGTATACCAACTTCATGCTTTGGGTTATCAAAATACATTTTGTTAATCATCTGAATATGTCACTCTTGATTATACACGTACAACTGTGTTTTGAAATATAGAATTGCAACTACTACTACACACTATACTATTACTAATAAATATTTACGCATTTATTTACTGATTTATTTCTTGATCATTCTTTGTTTTTTAACATGGACTCAAGATTAAAGATCATAAGGTTGCAGTAAATCAATAAAAAAAATAATCGCAATAGCCCTAGTAAACTGATGCTAAGAAGTGAGAACAACTATTTCATGTACTGAAAACAGCTCAAAATAGATCTCCAAATAAAATTACATACATATTACATCTGGTTTGAATAACTGAGGTAAATATAACATACCTATATGCTTATAATATAATTATGCTGAACTAATTATTGCACAAAATGAACACGAATCAATTACTAGTACTCAATCCAAATAAATATCAAATAACCTCACATAGAGGACATTAAGAAGACAAAAATTTGAAACCGAAAGTGACGTTTTGTAATACAGTCATTGCCGTAGCATTCATAATGCAGGCCTCACACTGTCCCAAAATTAAGCAAAGATGGACACACGATACAGGACATGTTTAAATTTGGCTCTGATCGTATAAATTTCGGGTCATTCGTGAAGGTATCTTAAGCTGTCCTATGACAGCCGGTGTGAACGCATCATACTGTTGTGTAACCATCGTGTGGCTGTGGCCTTCAGGTAAACTTCTTAATGAAAATCCATATCTTTGCGTTCCCTTCATGTATAGTTCGGGTGTCATTGTTTATCTTTTAGTGATCGTGAATTCTGTTATCTCATTGGTCAACCATCCATTGAATATTTCCCGTATTTCGTGAATAAGGTCATATTGTGCGCTTGCGCTAAATCCTCCCCTGAATATTTGCCGTATTTCCATGATTATGACGTCATTATATCACACAACTGGCATGCTGCGCGCTTGCATGTATTTTGTATTATAGTACAATGTGGCGTCTGCGATTACAGCAACGCATATAGTTGACCACGTGCACTATGCGGACAAAATAAGCCTACGGCCGGCGATTTCAACTTTACTCATGGGAAGAAATAAACGCGGAAAGGGTGAAATCCCTTTACCAATGAGATTAAATTACAGAATTCATGCAGATCTACACTTAAAAAAATAAAATCGTTACCCCCTGCTTGTTCTCATGAAATACGGGAAATACAGTATCCACGGTCTGGTGCCAAATTCCATTCGGCCTCCACCCTCATGGAATATGGCACCAGACCGTAGATATTTGCCCGTATTTCGTGAACAAGCAGGGGGTAACTAATAGTGACCTTCTGTGGGTATCGTACTTGCTTCAGCTGTTGCTAGGCCATGTTGATCGAGTTCGGGATCAGCTTCGCGCGAAATCAAAAATTCCATACATGTAATTGTATGGCCATCTTGTGTCAATTTTGGGACAATGTGACGTGACCTTTACAAAGTAACCAAGTCGTGTATGCACTCTGCAAGTACTCAAAACTTGAACAAAAGCAAGTTTGATCTGTTTTACAAAATTGATGGTTGGACAGTCATCCATAACCAAATATGAATGATCAATATACCATATGAGAGTAAAATGACTATGCTATCATTCCCTGATATCAGTTTTACGGCATTGTTTTCGATCTCGAGATATTTCAGTTAGAATCTTTTTTTTTACTCACACAGAATCTTAATGCTGTATCAAAGGTTAACTGACTGTATAAACCGACCAGCAAGATCCAAAACCATTTTGAATTTGTAGGATTCACCTATAGTAACCGGTGTTTGTCATTTTGCTGCAAAAACATAGTCACTTTTGTCAAAATATTTGCAAAAATATGTTGATATGATGAACAAGTTTAAGTACTTTCACTGTTACCCAAATATTTGATCAGAAAGCAAGGGCTGTGAAGCAATAATGTGATGTTACCTCAAATGCCATCGCATTGGCATGTTTTTGTCAGCGAATAAATATACCATTTGAGAGTAAGAGGTTCAAATATTGTTTTTGGTTTAATACCAAAACCGCCCGGTTTTCAAGAAGGGTTATTAACAGGTTTTCAACATAACCAAAGTGATACAGCTCTAAGAATCTGTTATTTATGTGTATGTGTGTGTTTTTTCCCCATTGCACTGACTAGTATTGGGTTGATTGATAAATCAGCACAAATGTAATATCATAACAATAGAAAACTTCAGGAATGACATGACAATATAAATAAAATGAAATTGATAATGATAATGATTACTCTTTGTTGAATGTTTTTTCCACGGAATTTGGAAACAAATAATACTCATATTTTTTTTTTTTTACGGACAAACAAGTTTGCCTGCACAGGCTGTACAAATACTGTACAGTGCACTCTCATTATAAAGAAGTCCTTGGGACCCATGAAATTTGTTCTTTATAACGGAATTTCTTTATATCAGGATTGTAAAAACAATACAATACAAAGGAAATCTAAGATATGGGACCAGAGATTTTACTACATGTTCTTTATAACGAGAGTGCACTGTACATGTATATCCATAGTCAACTGGATAGCTAAAGACAGTTTACATGTACATGTAGTGTACCTTGTCTAAAAAATTTGTGCAAGTGAAAAGCACCCTCTTTGGCTGATGTGATGCTCACATCAAAGTCAAGGTCATTTCAGCTTTCAAATGCCATTTGTTCTGTTCAATTTGCTTATTTTAATCTTGAGATATATTCAGTTAAAGATTGTGTCAGGGTTGTGCAAGACCATTACTTCCCTTCATTATCAATACCAAACGGTAGTTTAGTACTTACAAATAGTGTGTTGAAAGTTTGAGATCCATACGTCATGAATTTGTTGTTTTATGAGAAAAACAAATAACGACATGTTACCAGAATATTGTTCTTTCCGTGAGTTTCAATTTTGCTCAAACTGCGAATCGCGGTAATGTGTGTCGTCGCAAGACCAGCGTGGCGCACTGATTGTTTAAACGCGCTTAACCTCGCACGGACACTTTGCTAACGGGGCCTGACGGACAATTTTTGGAACGGCACGTGCACGTTGACCCGTCGCGGATTTTTTTGAAATTGCTTCTGAGTAATTTGAAAAAGGATAATGTTTAACCGTCCATATTTTTCACACAACGCAATATATTTTCCCCAAGCTCTCTCTGATAGGTGTTTATTTATATCAATCTTCACATTGGATATGATTTCAGCTGATTTCATTCATTTACATGTAGGTGTTTTTTGACGTGCAAATGAATGACACAATCTTTAACCACAAAAAGGCAAAATCAATAACAATGTGACAAAAATGAAACTCAATCACTACAAAACTGATAATTTAGTGAAAACAATCTGAAATGTGCATCATTGATCATTCACATTTTTCAGAACATATACTGTACAAACATCAATGTTAAATAAATAAAACTTTCAACCTCTTTATTTTGTCACCTAAAATAAATTTGTTATCAATAGTTCTGCTTTTCTAGAATTGCATACGTGAAAAATGCTGTAAGACATTACTTTTGTAAGCCATTTGCTACCAGCAAAATAAACTTCAATAGAAGAATTTAGTTTGAATATACATTTAATACAGTTTTAATGCACTTTTTTGTACTCACACCACGCATACACACATTTTTTTTTTTAATGTACCAAAAATGGACACACACAGCACCCATGAACTCATTGTTCAGAATTACACAGAACACCAAAAGGAAATGTTGTTAAGCATTAGGCCCACCCAAAAGCACTAGTTTTCCAATTTACAACACTTTACAATCACATGCAAAGACAGCTCATGAATGATAGTCACCTTTTAGCTTTTACAGTATCTTAAATTTGACAAGTTAATACACATATTAATCCATATGACTTATTAGTGTTTTGCAGTGTCAATCATGAATACCATCAATTCTTAATACTGACAAATATCATTATAGCTCTACATAATCCATCTGAAATGTGGATAACAATTCAGTCAATTAAACCTAGAATAGATCCGAAGAAGGTTGATATTGGTTTATATACATGGAAATTAAGTTCAAGTTCAAGTTGAATTTAATACTTTAATAAAGGAAAAAACAAACTACATGTAGATAATTGCATGCAATGTAACTCAATTTGTGTCATACATGTACATTAAGTATAGGCCTATATGTAGAATTACACTCAAATGTTAACAAGAAACAAAACTAAGTAACTCAAAATAGAGTAGCGTGCAAATATTTTCAAATAAATAACTAAATAGCAAAATACTGTACAGTAGGCCTACATGTATTAACACAAACCTACTGAAATGCAAAATTTCTACTTGTGTACATGTATACATTTAACATGTACATGTAGGTCTTGACTGAATGAATTAAAATACAAAATATGGCAAGTATATCCACTGGGAATTGTGGGAACAAAGTCACTCTAAATATGCTGAACTGTCATTTAAGTTGAGAATCAGTAAATAAAACTCAAAGTCAAGTGAATTTGGATTTTTTGCTCTGATCTCAGCCAGTCAGGGATGCTATACAAGAATTCTGACAAGATCAAGCATGGTCACTCGGGTTATTAAACAATGGTTATATGAAATGTAATACACTGTATACGCTGTACAATGTACATGTACTTTCTTAATTCACAGCGTATTGCAAGTCCTACATGACATGTACCTACAACATCATTATTATTTTTTCCTCAGTCGCAGGGCTGCCAACTCTTACGCAATGAGCGTGAGACTCACTCATTTTGGCCCTTTCTCACGTCAATATTTTGTTTGATTTTCCATACATTTCTATGTGATCTCACGCATTTGGACCTCTCATTTATATCACTGGCCTATGGGAGACTCACACAATTTCATTCACTGAGATTGGCAACTCTGCAGTCGATTGGTTGTGGTACATCATCCACATTACAGTACTTCGGTCTTCAGACATCTCAGACTTATGTCATACTGCAGTACTACACTGAAATTAGCGATGCAAAAGGGGCACGCCTCTGCAGCCCTAATCAGAACTCAACCCTTACAGTACATTCAAGTGGGCAATTTACAATGAATGATAATGACAATTAATTTAAGGGCTAATTACCTAATCTTTGATTCTGTAACAGCAGCAAAGTAAATTTCTGACTAGGACTAGATTCAGTCTGTTTTATTGTTCAAAAACTTTTAGATGTATCAATCATCCTGTTGGCAAGTTGCTTTTCTTTTATCTGTTTTGGTAAAAAAAATAACCAAATGCATGTATAAGAAAGGTAAATTAACAAATAACACTATCGCTTTTACAAAATGCTGTTCACATCCAAGTTATAAATCTCTAGACTGCAGTTAATATTCTTAAAACTTAATACAGCTTAAGTAGCAAAGTAGCAAACCATACTTAATGCTTTGATATCACTTTGGTTACAGGTCAACTGTTTGGCAATTTTATTTCAATAATTGAACAAAAACCACATTTGCCAGGTAATACACTGAAAATGTTGTCTATGACCATTTACACTTTTGCATACATTATGAAACTGATCAGTTGAGACTTTGATTTGTCGAGGCACCTGGTCAAATTTGCATGCAACGAAGGTGCTACATGGAAGATTGGCATGCATGTAAATGGTAATATACTCATCTTGATAATCTGACATGCAAACAAAATTCAATTAGACTCATAATGTTAAAATTACGACATCTTTCTATTCTTTGGGTTCCATCTACACAGAAAGGTGGGTTCATTCCATTCTGGGCAGCATGCAAGACATACATGTATCATCCATTACTCATGCACTCGTCCTATTCCACATCAGGTACAGAACTGTCACATTGCGGTATCAGACTCTCCTCTCCTTGATATATCAACTTTCTCAAATGTGACAGTGATACTACAATTGATGATATCTAGCTGTTTTGCATTTCCCTTTCAATGATGTCGTACAAAAGAAACGGGAAAGACATTCTGATTCTCAGTTTGGCACTATGGAGGTACCATACCGCTCACTCCACGTGAGATAGTGACACTGCCAACAATGAAGCTACAAATGCACAAAATTTTTCAGCTCATGTTCGTAGACGTCTGGTATCGGGCCGTGCGCAGTGTATATCATCTTCACGCTATTTTTCCCAAAGAGGCGTTGTTCGTACGTGATCAGCTGTTTCCAGAAGCCGGGATTCGGTCGGATCACGGCACGGCGCGCTTTCACGTGGGCGTGAGCCTGCCTGAGGCTCATGTGCTCGTACTTCATCAGGTACGCGATGACGGCCGACGCCGATCTGCTCCGTCCCGCGTAACAGTGAACGACGGTCTTCCCACCTTGCTTCTTGACGCTGTGGATTTTATCCGCGATGCGGTCGAAATAGATACCGATCTGGGCAGAGGGAACGTCGTCCACCGCTATCCGCATGAACTCGATGTCCTTCAACAACTTCGGCGTCGGACACTGGAACGAAAGTGTGATGTTGATAATGCACGTGATACCCTTGGCACGGAGCGTGGTTGGGCTGACTGCCCCGTACGCACTCGTGAGGTAAACCGAATTGTTGATCTCGCTCACGTGATGAAATGATGACTGCGAAAATGCCATGATGATAGTCTGTGTGTACACTGTAACTGTCCCTAAAGCTCAACAGGTCAGTATCTGCAATGCAACCAACATATCTGACTTCTCTCCTAGAACCTCATCCTGTTGATCCATACACCTCATACACTAAGTGCAGAGCCTGAATGCATGAACACAAAAACAAATTAGGAAACCACATGAAAATCATTCACTGAATAATTTTTGTGATTTGCTATAATAAAAGGACTGCCACTATGCACCAATGGCTTTATATGAATAACGTTAAACTGGGTTAAATCCATCATGCCTCAGTGAGCAACTGGTATGCAGTAAAGGTATTTCTGAAATATTTTTTTTAAAGAGTATTATTTCCATTTCCGTTTCTCATTGAGCTGGTCAGTTATTACAAATAGTGATTCTGAAGATTTATTCATGCATAACAAGTGGTGTTGACAACCTATATTGAAATTGACTTTAATACCCACTTTGAATAAATAATTACTTTCGCTTTGCAGGATATGAGAAATACCCAAAATCCACACAAATACACTGACTCCATGGCGCCAATTCCACTGGTAACGCGAATCTACAATTCAGAGAACTCTTTGGCGCTCATTATTTTTTCCACTTCTGTGAAGTTTCACCTTCATTACCTTATTCGATTTTAATATTGATAAGTGCAGAGGATCCACTGGCTACTACCAGTGGCCAAAAATAATTCATTTCACTTCAGCCATTCAGAAAAAAAACATGAAAACTATAAAATCGCTGGGTACCCTCCGGTCCCGGCGCGGAGGTAACAGCAATAACAGAAAATTGAGTCAATTTGCAAACAGCTTAGGCTGGAAACAGTTCTCTTGAAATCTCACAACACCATCTTACATGTTGATGCTCTAATTCAATTATGTCATTATAATTAACCTTTACTGTGGCTACATCTTTTTCAAACATTTCATTCTGCCATCCTTCGTTTAATGAAATTAATCGTTCTTTCCGTTATGTCTGGTGGCTAACGGAATTACCACTTCTGATTCTGCAATGCTGATAAATTAAAATTCCTGGCAACTGCCAGTTCTCTGAACCTAGTGGGTGTCTGTGTAGAGATTAGAAATGCTTTCTTCCCTGAATGAATACTTAACCATAGAGAATAAGTATATAAAAGTCTGTAGATTTTTAAGTATTTACAAGTTGCAAATATTATCACATATTATGCCATTGTAGAAATTTCACAAATACATATCAAACTAATCATCAGTGGGGTACTGTTGCCCGGTAACAGTAGGTAAAAATTAACGGCGTTTAAAAATTTAATCTGTCCTATGTTGATTTGGTGTTAATTGAGCAACAGAAATTAATCACTCTATTTGTGCCCTCTCCCCGTGGAAAAAACGTATGCACTTGCACCGCGAAAATTGTTTATATCTAATGCAAATGGTAACGGACATTGGACGACAGTAAGCTCCGATCGTACCAAGTGCTACACAACAGTTCAACATAACACAATGCTCAGTCTTCGTCCGAAGCGACGACACAGCATCCGAGACATTTCTAATTATGATCACAAAATTGTTAAAATACGGTTGGTATACACATCGTGATATGATGCACCAAAATGACAACATCAAAATGAATGGAAAAAAATGGTAAAATCCCAAGGACAAATCCGTAGAAAGTGTATAAAAGAGAAGTTGCAATAGAATGCCATCAAAACTTATGTTGGCTGTGATGAAATGCGCATAAGTGCAATGATACAATCTGAAAATACAAAAATTTCCAGAAACTTTATTAGCTGCGGTTCGATTGAAACATAGGCAATAAGCTGTCTGCTCTGAAGTTTAAAATGACAATTTCTGATCTATGGAAAGAAACAATTGGCCCTCCTAAAATCATTTAGTCGCCATCACTCCGCAACGGTCAGTCTGGATAGTAAAGTGGTGAATATACTGCGAATTGACATTTCAGAAAACACATTGCGCTTCGTTTGGAAAGTATCTCCACTTAAAATATAATCAATTTTCAGGCCAAACAATATAGATTTAATCAAATTTAACAATTTGAGAAATTTGACTATAATCTCCTGTTGTGTTTATGACTTAGCTGATGAATATCATTACACTTTTTTTCTGTAAAGTACTGGAGCATAACCCATTTTCATTCTAGACTTGTACTAGCCCACATGCAGTATTGTCATTCTCAGCTTCCAAATGGACAATTGTGCATCCTGTTTCATAAATAAGCTCTGCACATGCTATGTTTTGTCTCCTTGCACTGAAGAAGTCATTTTCACATTTTTAATTAGGCCCACTCCACACCACCTCCCACCAAGAAAAAAAACACCCCAAAAAACAATTTAAAAAGACAAATGCATAATACAGTTTGACTAGAAGTTGAACTGCAGATCAATTCTTTGGTATGTACAGGTGTATGTAAAAACTCAGCTTTATGAAGGGAAATTCTTGCAGATGAGAAAATATGAAAACTAATTAAAACAGGACCTTGTGACAAATGTGTCCTGTTAAACATGTACATTATGTGATGTCAGAACTCCAAAAGACCTCCAGGCATATCAGGGTATCAAAACTCATCTTTCAGTT
>JZLH01S0534948.1:8868-27041 GCA_001188425.1 Eucidaris tribuloides
GCGTAGAGTTCGATCTACGACTAACAACAGTTAACATACATGTACTATGTAGTCGTAGATCGAACTCTAGTCTATGCTAAGCCTAGGCTGGGTGGGGGGGGGGGGGAGCTCGCAGATGCAGGAGAGAGCTGCCAACCTGAAGTGAAACAGTTATGTTCTAAGAAATACTCATTTAAATGTCTTTTAATTGATAGTTGTAAATTGTTTTTGGAATCCTGGAAAATCATCTTAATATCAAATGAAATAACACTGCATTTGAAAAATAACCGTCATATCCTGTCTGAGTGAAGTTTGGCCTGCCCATAAAACGTGTTTGTGTAATCGTGTATCATCAGGGGAACACTGCCTACCTTGATGTGTGTATGTATTAAAAGATCTGTCACCAGTACAACAAACTTCGAGATCATATTTAATAATTATGGCATATTTGACTGTCTCTGAAGTATGTGGGATTGATTCATGGTCAGAGTTTTCCCTACCTGACTTGGATCTTGATTCTGATGACAACTGAAATGGAGTGTTGCTGCTAGGTTTGATGGGGATGACAATGCTGACCAAGGTCCAAGGCCATGCAAGACTTTTTTGTTTACATATAGGTGTTGCATGTATAACGCAAGTCAAGCTCGCTGCATGGAAAGTGACGTTCCCCCGATGACGATTGACAGCTTGTTTTGTGTTATTGCATATCAGGTCAAAAATATATGGGAGTGCCCAAACAATTTTGATTCTAGTGAATAACTTGAAACTGCAAACTTACATGGAGAATTACCGGTAAAAGCCGGATTGGGATTCTACATGAGAAAAATACTCTACATGATGCTGATTTCCAATTATTAATAGTTTTTATGTCGTAGGATCTTTACAAAACTTGCCCGATAATGTGCTGAAAAATTGTAGTTTCCAACAAAATATGTATTCTGGTATAGCATGAAAGCTACAAAAACGGTAGCATGTAATTGTAATTACCTCCTGGTAAAAATGTGAGCTTTGAGCACAGTTTTGGTCTTGAGTAATTTGAACAAAATTCACACATATTTTGTTCACATTTGATGAGATTTGTTTTCCTCAACTCAAAGGAAAATTTTACCTGCTCTGACTGAGCAAGTAAATTTTAACATTTTGATTTTTTACTCATCGGGGCAATTAAGCAAATTCTAGTGTCAAGCCCGATTTATCCCATGACCCATGTTTTTGTATTCATTCTCAACAGCATCAAGCCAGTATACAGTTCAAAGAACCCAATGGATGTAGTGCTGCAGCAACCTCAAGGTCGTGGGTCACCGAGCAAATCCGGAAAACACAAAAAAGACTCTTTCGCTGATTTTGATAGCAGTACTTGTGATGCTTGGGAGGTGAATGACGATGAATTTTTATCAATGACCTCTAGAAAACTGTCAATTGAGACTCCAGGCATTGAGGGACAAGTGGACCCAACTAGGGTTCAAAGGTCAAATGTGCATTTACAGAGGTCGTCAGGTAGTAAGGACTCTGTCAAAGCGACGATAAAAGACACTCACATACAACAGGGAGATGTGCCTTTGCAGGATAAAAACACAGGTATGTTTGCTACCAGTGCTACAGATACAATGTATTCAATATATTCATAGCTCGCTAAATTCCTTTCTGGTTTCTGTGCACTCAATTAAATCAGTTTTCAGGTGCATTGTATATATAATAGATCATTATTCATGTCATTTCTGGCATTTGAAATAAAACTGTCATAATTAGTAGTGTTATGTTTAGGAGAGCAAAACAGGAAGTACATCCCCCATAATGTTCTAATGTACACATATGAAAAATAAATGTAGTTAACTAGCTACCATAACCCTATCAAAATGGAATAGCCATCTTTAACATTGAATGGGAAATCAGCGCTTGAGTAGAGTGTAATGTGAAGTTTTGTAGTTGTACCAATGTGACTAGATAAGCTGTCACAATCAAATTATGATAAAACTTTTAAACAGATAAAAATTTTGTCAAATAAGTTGACAAAAATAAAATTGGAATTAGCATTTGCAACATCCCGGAATCTCAAGACGAATCTGAATCAACAATGCTAGTAACTGGATGAAAGCAGTTTGAACATGAGGGGGAAATAGCTTAATGATATGTCTCACAGTCAATTTAAAAATAAACAAACTTGTTTTTTTTGTAATATCTCCATCAGAACCTCATTCTCCAGGTAGACCACAGAGAATCGACACATCATCACCACCCTCATCTCCCACGTCCCCAACATCACCTACTCTCCCATCACCAGACTTCTCCAGTCAGACTGGACCGGTGCCCGGTACGATGGAAGCCCCCCGCCCCTCATCGCCCATCAGACTGCCCACAATGCCCGTACAGGACAGGCAGGATGGAAAACTAACCAAGTTCGAGAAAGTATTGACAGCATCAAACATGGAAATGGGTAAGAATCAAGTCAATCAGAAATGTTGCTTACTTGGTCTGTGGGTTATCAGCTTTTCCCAAACACAGCTTAACCTGTTGAAGACTAGACATGAGATATCCCATTGCGGGGTCTGTGGGAAATACAAGGGAAATACAAAGGAAAATCAAATACTCTTCAGTGGGTTAAAGGGCAGTAACATGCTAAGTTGGGAAAAATAAAAAAAAATGCCTGTAAAACCAAAATGGTTGAAAGATCTGCCAGTCTATTCACTAAGTGGAGTGTATCTCCTGGTGAGAAGGATTTGTCTTGACTTTGTTTACTTAAGGAGAATCAAGCATGAACATACAAGCACTTTCTTTCTTTTGTGCCCTGAGAGAAATTAATCCCATAGAAAGCTACACAAAAAACTGTCTGTCACAAGGCATACTCATGGTAATTCTATTAAAATGAGTCAACTTTTAACTACAAAATTCTCACAGTAGAATCCTTGCAGTTTACTTGATTTTAGAATAGTTCTACCCAAACTTGAGGATTACCCGCAGTCATGTCATTTATCTTTGACGGCGGCACTTTTTCCATTTAAAAAACAAAAAAACAAATCTGAGCCACATATGATCCTTCATGCTACTTGTGTCTATGACAAGGTCTAAAAGTCAAGCCCTCAAAAATGTACTTCAGAACCATCTAGTGTTTTCAGAAAGTGAAATCAATGAGCAATCATTCCAGTTTTCCCCATAGACTGCTGTTTAAAGGAATTTTTGTCCCCAGGACATTAATTCATATACCAATATTTATCTGTACATATTTTGCTAGTGACAGCATAACTGTCTAAATTTTGTGTTCTAGGGTGTTTATTTGTTCATCCAAACACTATCATGTATGTCAGATATCAAACTTTTGACATTTTTTTAATGGGGCTTCATGTCTGGTTTTCTTTCTAAGTGTGCCATTTACAGTAAATAGTGTGTGAAAAGTAAAAAAGTTTGTACAATTAATGTGATACATTTTGGATTTAATCAAAAATATCACTCAGTTTGCTTGTTTATTTTACAGGCTAGCCAAAGTACAAAGATTAAAGTTTATCTCTCACTGTGATATGAAAGAAATACATGTACTTCTGAGATAATAGGTGCTATTATTGAAATTCTCTGGTCTTTTGTCCTGCTGGCTTTCATACAAAAAAATTGATTTAAAAAATCAGTTAATGCGAAGAATGCA
This sequence comes from Eucidaris tribuloides, assembly GCA_001188425.1. Lineage (NCBI taxonomy): Eukaryota > Metazoa > Echinodermata > Echinoidea > Cidaroida > Cidaridae > Eucidaris > Eucidaris tribuloides. The sequence goes on from JZLH01S0534948.1 coordinate 12,482, forward strand.
GAAACCCATTTGAAGCTCAGAGGTCTCTATTGGCCCGATTTACATAATTAGACAATATTTTGGATGTCAGTGATATATCAAGTACTAAAGGTTGGATCTGGGAAATTCCTCGGAAAAGAGGACATCATATAGATAAAACAACTGTGATTATATTAAATGTTTTGAATTAAATAAATGTTATTTCCCTCTTCACTGTTAGACTAAGTTTGTAAAATCTAGTCCTGTTTACATGTAGGAACAAAAATCCATCAGGGAAAAATTTTGCCAGCCAATTACTTTGAAAACAATAGGGTGCAGCCCCGTTTCTTCTATTCTACCTCCATGGTCCCACCTGTTAAATATTGATAACTACACATTTTTTATATATAAATACTGATTTCAACCTTTCAAGAAATGTATTCCTTTATCTATCTTGCAGAGGTCCTCCGGAAGCTTAGTTGGGCGGGTATACCAAAGACAGTACGTCCTACTGCTTGGAAAGTATTATCGGTGAGTTTTAGACTGTTTTAGTTGAGTATTTGTGAGAACAATTCAGGTTTTACGAAGTAATGTAAAGACGAGTATCTAGCTAAACTTTTTCCTAAAACTGATTGCAAAGCTGGTGATCGTTATGACCCAGAACAAAACCAACCATGATGGACTGCCACCCCACCCCATCTTCCTGCAATCTTTTCTCTTTAAAAAAAAGAAGTAAATTTTGACAAGGTAACGACAACATGGAAAACAATCATCAGCATCTTGAAACTGCTAAAACTGTAATCAACGACATGTTATTTAATCAGAGCTATTACTTTAATCCACAATGGTGTCAAAAATTTACTCAGAAAAGTGCAATTTCCCTCAGGCGGTCACCATTTTCCTCTTCATCAGGCTAATGTAGATTTTGCTCATAAATTATGCTTTGGTTTTGGAAGGATACTGTATATGGCAGGTGCTTTCTTTGTTTTGATATGTAGAGCATGTAGCTACTTTTCAGCATGTGTGCACAAATGTTCTACTCAGCATTTGGAGAAGCAACACTTTCAGTTGTATAATTTATAGATATTTCAATGAAAAAAATCACACAAAATGTTGCTTCTGTCGTAGAATGTTTACTAATTTTGATAAAGTTTGTTTTGGTATAAAAAGAAAAAAAAAAAAAAGTTTGTTTTTGGTAGGCCCGGGTATTGTGTAAAAGGAATTAATCATGAAATTATGGTGAATGAAGATGGCTGATACCAGATAAAGTGCATCATTCGTGATGCTCTGATTTGTTGACGCCATATAAACATTAATGTATGTAAATTATGACTCATCCAAATGATCCAATAAACAATGCAAAGCATATACAAAAAATTACAGAGGACCTTATAAGGCCTATGACAAAAGATTTGCAAGTGTAATTCCATATACCGGTACCTAAATACATGCAAATATATACCATTTTTTGTGGCATTGTATACAATTTGTTACATGTCTATTCAGTAATTTATTGCTGTATAAGTGTATAATTTGTGAAGTAATTAAGTGCTTTTTTCTTAACCAAATATTCTAGGGTTATCTACCAGCCAATATAGAAAGAAGACAAGCTACTCTAGACAGGAAAAGGGAAGAGTACTTTGGCTTCGTTGATCAGTACTATGAAACCAGGCATGATGCCCAGCACAAAAATATGTTCCACCAGGTAAGATATAGTGCACCACTGTTTATGGCATCATGTGATGTAAGTCATTTATTTAGGCTGTTGGTGTATCCATTTAAAGTCTTCCAAACTGATTCAAATTTTGTGGAGGTTTATATGTGAACTAAGTGGAATAATTTGACACTACATGGAAGAAAATTGCTTGACATGAGGGATATTTAATGTGCCCTAGTCCCAAACAGGCTAGACATCAGAATTATACCTGCAATTTTCTACTGGGGTTGGTATCGGCCCATTTGTAACTAACTTGTATGGTAGTTGCCCTACATGTATAAAGACCTCTATGTTAATTTTGGGTCAAAGGTCATAAGTAGGTCAAAGGTCTAATAAGGTAAAATGTTAACATACTGGAGCGAGACATATTATGGCTATCACCTTGTTTTATAAAAATAGACATTAGAATTTAACTTGGGGAAAATCAGTTTATATGGCAAGGGGATGCAAAGTTTTTTAACTTGTTCATATGGCTCCGTTGATGCCCAGATATCAGGCTCAAAGGGCCAAAACTATGTATAATTGATGTTTTCTCTATGGGCACCACAGAAAGTCAAAGTTTGCAAAACTTCAGGTGAGCATCATGCCCACTGGGGCTCTGGTATTTTTTTTGGGTGGGGCATTCCAGATACCACTTTTTCTGTTCTCGTTTTTTTTTTTTAAATGGGGGTAGTACTCATTGTCTCATTGAACTAGGGTGGGACGAGCGTGATCTGAAAAGTGACCTAAGTATGACCCTCTGTACCCTACTCCTACTACAAGTTACAACACGCCATATATCATATTGCACCTTTGATACAATTCTTCAGATGTGGAATCGTATCAATAGATTTAGACTAGGTGGGAATGATCTTTAGGAGGAGGGGATAGAGTGTTCCTGAAATGTTACACAAGGCCCCCTAGGGGCCCAGGGGGCAGGGCCCATAAGGGCCAAGACTAGGTAGCTTTCCAACCACAAGCCCATTTGTAACCAAACATGGATAGTAGATGCATAACAGGGACCTCAATGTTATTTTGGGGTCTAAGGTCACATATGAAGGTCAAAGGTCAAATGAGGTCAAATTATAGGATATACCTGCAATTTTCTACTGGGGTTGGTATCGGCCCATTTGTAACTAATTTGTATGGTAGATGCCCTACATGTATAAAGACCTCAATGTTAATTTTGGGTCAAAGGTCATAAGTAGGTCAAAGGTCTAATAAGGTAAAATGTTAACATACTGGAGCAAGACATATTATGGCTATCACCTTGTTTTATAAAAATGGACGTTAGAATTTAACTTGGGAAAATCAGCTTATATGGCAAGGGGATGCAAAGTTTTTTAACTTGTTCATATGGCTCCATTGATGCCCAGATATCAGGCTCAAAGGGCCAAAACTATGTATAACTGATGTTTTCTCTATGGGCACCACAGAAAGTTTGCAAAACTTCAGGTGAGCGTCATGCCCACTGGGGCTCTTGTTGTTTTTTGGGGTGGGGCATTCCAGATACCACTTTTTCTGTTCTCTTTTTAGCTCCCCTGAGCCAAAGGCTCAAGTGAGCTATTGCGATCGCTTTTCGTGCGTCGTGCGGTGTGCGTCATGCGTAAACTTTTACACATTTTCTGCTTCTTCTTCAAAATGCATGACTGGATTTGGCCCAAACTTGGCAGGAATGATCCTTAGGGGGTGGGGATTCAAGGGTCCTCAAATAGTACACCTGGCCCCCCTAGGGGCCCAGGGGCAGGGCCCTAAATGGCCAAAAGTGTATAGTTTTTAAACATTTTCTTCTCTAGATCCAGAAATAGTTAAGATAAGTCACTTTGTGTGTAGATACCTCTATATGTGCTGAATTAACGTTCCTCATAACAATGCCCAGGGTGGCCCCGTTTGGCCCTAAGGGGGGCTAAAGTTTGGGGGTAGAGCCCTATGGGAATAATTCACATTCAAATCAATGGATTTAAACCAAACTTTGTGGGAATGATCCTTAGGGAGAGGGGATTGAGTGTTCTTGGAATGGTACACCAGGCCCCCCTGTGGGCCCAGGGGGCAGGGCCCATACAGGCCCAAACTAGGTAACTTTCTGACCACAAGCCCATTTGTAACCAAACTTGGGTGGTAGATGTGTAACAGTGACCTCAATGTTATTTTGGGGTCAAAGGTCACATATGTAGGTCAAAGGTCAAATAATAGAATATACCTGCAAGTTTCTTCTTTGGTTGGTATTGACCCATTTATGACTAACTTGAATAGTAGATGCTACATGTATAGTGACCTCAATGTTAAATTAAGGTCAAGGTCACATAAGTATATCAAAGGTCAAATGTTAAGATACTAGGGCGTGCCTTGTTTTTATAAAAACGGATGTTAGAATTTAACTTGGCAAAATCAGCCATATGGCAAGGCGATGCAAAGTTTTCCAACTGGTTCATTTGGCTATGTTGGTGCCTAGTCTATATCAGGTTCTAAGGGCCAAAACTATATGTAACTCATGTATTTTCTCTGGGCACCATAGAGAGCTTGCGAGACCTCAGGTGAGCGTGATGCCCCCCGGGACTCTTGTTTTTTTTAAATGGGGTCAGTACTCATTGTCTCATTGAACTAGGGTGGGACGAGCGTGATCTGAAAAGTGACCTAAGTATGACCCTCTGTAGCCTACTCCTACATGTACTACAAGTTACACCACCACCATATATCATATTGCACCTTTGATACAATTCTTCAGATGTGGAATCATCATCATCCGTAAAAAGCCACCACTGTTCGCATTCCACAGTATTTCATTATATCTCACAATGTCCAATCAACATGTTGGTCTAACATCATTTGAAGATATGTGGACCTTACCAATTCAGTTTGTGGTTTGGTATTTCTCTTTACAGATCCACATAGACATACCAAGGACGAATCCATTAATACCACTATTTCAAGAGTCAAATGTACAAGAGGTAAGTTTGAGGTTCTGGCATTTACAACCAGAACAATTTATTTGAAGCAAATTATGATTGTTGATAGTATAAAGATTCATACAATTTGATTCCATCTACATATAATATTGTATTGAGAAATCCTTCCCCGTTTTGTCTGTCATTGTTCGTTGTGCATAAACTTTTCACATTTTCATCTTCTTGATGAAATGATTGGATTTAGACCAAACTCGGCAAAAATAATACTTAGGAGGAGGGGATTTAAGGGTCCTCAACTGGTACACTTGGCCACCCTGGGGGCCCAGAGGCAGGGCCCCCAAGGGCTAAAACTAGGTAATTTTTAAGCATCTTCTCTATATCCAGATAGAGTTTAGTCAAGTAACATTGTTTGACGTTCCCCCTATATGTAACTTATATGTTTCTCATAAAAATGCCCATGGTGGCCCCTTTTGGCTCCTGACAGTTTTTGGGGAGGGCTGGATGGGGATAATTCACATTGACACTTTCTTTATTAAAAGGCATGAGGGGATTTAGGCCAAACTTGGCAGAAATGATCCTCAGGGGGAGCCTTGGGAAGGGAATCAATGTTCCTCAAATGGTACACTCAGCCCCCTGGGGTCCCAGGGGCAGGGCGCCCAAGGGCAAACACTAGGTCATTTACAAACATCTGTTTCTTTCGTCTTTTAGTTAGTTTTAGGCATGGAAAGAGAAACATTCACCTTTAAACCCGCAGCTCCCAGTTGTACTCATCTCAAGTAAACAGCTGAATGTTGTTACTTCTTTTCATTACACACAGATATTTGAGAGGATATTATACATTTGGGCTCTGAAACATCCGGCCAGTGGGTACGTCCAAGGCATCAATGATCTCGTCACACCATTCTTTGTAGTTTTCCTGTCAGAACATGTTGGTAAGTTGTGAAGTGCCATTGATTATATTGTGGTACCACTGTGAAATATCATCAATCACACTGTGTTACCACTATATTTAAGCTTAGGCACAGCAATGTTTAGTATGTGTGGGTAGGTAATTAAAAAAAAACTTTCCACTGTGTTTTGTGATAGTGTACTAAATATTCCTGCAAGTGTGCTTGTACCTGCTGTTAAAGGCAAGGTTCACCCTGATATCAAGTTGGTTTTAATAAAAGGAGAACAATGAGAGAAACAAATAAATGAAAGTTTGGCGAAAATCCGCCAAAGAATAACAGAGTTATGGAATTTCAAAGTTTTGAATTTGTGACGTCACATGCGAGCAGCTCCCCATACGTCATGTGATATAAATTCCATAAAAGTGTTGTTTTCTCAGAAATTTGAAAATGATTTTACCCGTGCATTCAATATGTTATCAGAAACATTATTTCATACATGCTTCTATGAAAAAAACACACATTCAATTATCATGAAACATTAAAAAATGACAATTTATGGAATTTATATTACATGACATATGGGGAGCTACTCGCATGTGACGTCACAAATTTAAAACTTTGAAACCTCATAACTCTGTTATTCTTTGGCGGATTTTCGCCAAACTTTCATTAATTTGTTTCTCTCATTGTTCTCCTTTTATTAAAACCAACTTGATATCAGGGTGAACCTTGCCTTTAATAGGAATATTTGTATATTAAATAAAACTTGCAGCCATAAGAACATTGTTAGCATTAGCAATTTATCAATTGTACACATGTAAATTTGCTTGTAGCATGTCTACTATTGGTATCACAATAATAACTCTGATGTATACACTGAGTTAGTCCACTCTCAATAATACCAGCTAATATTAGTATTTACCACTCAACTGAGTGCATAATTTCATGTTATTTTTACTGTCGATACTGCTTTCACAAACTTTGTGAAAACTAAACTAGGGTACCTTGAAATATACAGCATATAGACTACTTGGCCCAACTTTGTCTTATCATTACCCACTTATAAATACTAAAATTACACACTTGTTCTTGAAACTTTTTTTCTATTTTGTTTCCCAGGTGGTGAAGACATAGAACATATAGAAAAGTACAAGGGAATCAAGAAGCTGCCACAGGAGACGTTACGAGAGATCGAGGCCGACAGCTTCTGGTGTATGAGCAAACTATTAGATGGTATACAAGACAACTACACCTTTGCCCAACCAGGAATACAGCTCAAAGTAGCTCAACTCAAAGAACTCATACAGAGAATAAATGGTGAGATTTTCAGTCTTTGAGCCTTAGCCATGTCAAATATAGTTTTATTGAAGGCATTACATTTTTGATTTGTCCGTCCGTCAGTCCATTACCGATTCTTGTACTGTAATAATGTAAGAAATGGTGATTGGATTTTGATGAAGCTGGGATATAGTTTGTACCATGATGCAACAATGAAGTGATTAGATTTGGGGGTTGAAAGATCAAAGTTCACAGAGCCTCAAACATCTGATTTGGACTCGTTACCACGATAACTTAAGAAAGGCTGATCAGATTTCAATGTATCTTGAGTCAAGCATATATTAGGCACTAATGAACTGAATAGATTTTGAAGTTGAAAGATCAAAGGTCATGGGACTTTGTATAGTCTCATTTCAGCTCATTTAACGCCAAAATTACCTTAAAACTGCATATCAGATTTAACTGAAACTTGGGTCAAGTATGAACTATGAGGCATCAATGAACTGATTATATGAGACTTTGGAACTTAAGTCAAAGTTGTTGGGGTAATAAGATAAATTAAATTGGTGTATGAGTGTGGAGGCATACCCATTGACTTCACACATTTGAATTGGTCTATTTATTGATGTATGTCAGTAATATTTTATTCACATATGTATCATCTCATTCACATGTGTCATCACATTATTTTCCATCCTGCCACCAGCTCCCCTCCATAGGCATCTGATGGAGAACCAGCTAGACTACCTACAGTTTGCCTTCCGGTGGATGAACAACATTCTAATGAGGGAATTCCCCTTATCATGTACAGTACGCCTATGGGACACATACATGGTAAGTTGAGTACATGGAGTGGAGAATAAAGCTGATGATACTTGTTAACCTATATTAACCTATTTTGCTCAAACTTACTTAACCATACATCGATTTACTCGACCCGCATCAGTCTGCCTTACAGACCAATGCATGGAAACTGAGACAGCTCTCTTGAAAAGTTAAAAATGATATACTATGTGCAATGGACAATCACAATGCCATTCTTTTTAGTTCTCTTTTGGATTTAAGCTGCCGCTTTTGACATTGATAGATTCAACATTCTAGATTCACGACTTTTCAAATCTTTTGCTATTACTGGTAAATGCTCATAAATGGTATTCTTTTCATACCTGAAAGGACGTACGGACCCCAGGTCTGGTGTTTCTGAGGGATGTACTCGTCACACCCACTCCATGGAATTTTGGCTACCGCAGCGGATCTGTTGGTGGTCCTGGTATTTTTACATACTACATCACTCCAAATAGGGATGATCATTCAAAAGCATTAATTCTCAGATAACCATATCTACCGCTGACGACATTCAGATCTACACAGAATTCAATCCTAAGTACCCGGAGACACTGATCACTGCTTTTATTCAAACTGAGTTCTTGTATTCATGAAATAAAAGTCTGATGAACACCAATAATATGAAAACTCAATGAGGAAAAAACCGAATTTTTTTATTGCAGGTTCCAAAATAATCTTAACCACTATCAGTGACATTTCCGTCGATATTTGTAACACATCTATTCCCCCATCACCAGTTATACGTAATTCTCGGTGTTTTGTTTGACTCGCACATGACAATGTCTCCCCATATCTCCTCTGTAAGCGCGTCACTCAATTACCACCTTCGTAACAATCGCCGGCATAAGACGTTATATGATAAATGACACATGTAACCATGCCATCGATCCCTAGTTATATCTAGACTCGACTACTCCAATTCATCTACTATATGGCATAACAAGGAAAGATACACAAAAATTACAACCATCCAAAATTGGGCAGTCTCGATTAATATTTGGTACAAGGGCCGCAGAGTTCACACATCACCTTTTGTTAAAACTACTGCATTGGCTACCGGTTTCAGAACAGAATTCAATTCCAAAACACTTACTCTTGTTTTCAATGCCGTTTAAAGGACAGGTACCTGTATACATTCAGCTACCTCTTAACATCTCATTCCCATACCGAAAATACCAGATATTTACGCTCACACGTAATAAATATACTCTCGTCCAAAACAGAAACCACACTTCACATTGTGATAAGCTTTCTCAATTTCGGCCCAATGTTATGGAATAAATTGCCAGATAACCTGCCGCTCGTCCCGCAACTCTAAGACATTTAAATTCTCACTTAAGATCCCATCTTTTCCCAAATTGAATTGTTTTGATTTTGTTCTTTATGTATTTCTCATTTTTTTGTCATCTTAATGTAACATTTCAATATTGTAAAGCGCTTAGATCAAGTACCTTGCTGAAAGCGCTATACAAATATTAAGTATTGTATTGTATTGTATTGTATTGTATTACTACATGACTCTCAAAAACTGTGGGCAATTGTATAGGGCAGTTACATGTTTCCCCAAATCCTCTAAACACATAACTCACTGTATAATTTTCATTTGAGAGTTTTGATGGAATAAAACTAACCATAAGCTTCAAGCAGCTACCTTTCACCATTTAACCCATTAAAGCTTGGGAATGTATAGACCAATATAAAAAAACAAAACAAAGTCTGCAAATGTAATCCATATGTACAGCTGTAATTTAAGAGATATTATATTTTCTTTTTAACTAATGAGTACAGTATTGGGTTTGCATACCACACATATCTGTCTGATGCAGTCTGAGAAACATAACTTACACATTTATTGGCTATGTAGAACAAGTATCTGAAAGTGTTACAAGTTACATGCATTTTGAGAAATTGATATTTTTAGGAGTGACAATGTTGTGCATAATGTTCAGATAAAATGTACACAAAGACATAGTCTAGGGAAGAAAGATATAGAAATATTCATGAAATGGTACTATGGTATTCAGCTGAAATTTTGCTTGTATCATGCCAATTTACAGCATTTTCCCATAAGCCGATAATTTGGAGACGGTGAGGGGTTTCCTTGCAATTATGTTAATTTATGTGTTGTATTGCCATGGTGACTTCTCTTGTGTTTGCATTTGTAGAGTGAACCAGAGGGATTTGCAGTATTTCATCTCTACGTGTGTGCAGCTCTGTTGCAGATGTTCGCAGGCAAAATCATGAGAGAGAAAGATTTCCAGGTACATAACAAAATAAAGACATCTGAGTGCCATTATATAAACTAAGTAAATGAGAGGGCTGAAGTGTAATTTTTGGTATCGCACAGTGGTGGGTTAGTGCCTGTAATTGGACACTTGCTGAAGTGGAATCTTGATAAAGCAGTATGTTATTTATTTTGACAATACTCACGACTTAAAAATTTAGATATTCATGATCTTTAAATGTAGTCCTTTTATAGATTATGTCAAAATAGTACAGTAAGTGCACAGTTGATAAATTTTCATCTATTTTTCATGAATTTTTGTGCATTTCTTTTTGTGCGTCCCTTCGAGTGTGAGCATTACATGCTCACTCTGTATTTGAGATTGGGTTTGGCAAAAAGGAGTTTTCATAGTGAAAAAAATATTTCTTCCTTAAAGGTAAATGACATGATTGGGGGTAGTCCTCAACTTGGGCTGAAACTAAGTAACTATGCAAGGATTCTCCTGTGAAAATCTTGTAGTCAAACGTTGACTCATTCTAGAATAAACAATGTTAATATCACTCGTAGCACGGAAACCTGCTGTGTGGCTCTCTATGGGGCTTATTTTTATAGATGCTCCTATGTTTATGCTTGATTCTCCTTAAGTAAACAAATTACAGACAAATCCTCCTAGGTGGGAGATTCACTCCTGCTAGTGTATAGCTGGTATATATTTCAACTCATTTGATTTTTGAGGCATTTTCAAGTGTTCCCAATCATGTCACTAACTTTAAAATGGGACTACTAATTATACAATTAAACAATTCTGCTAGGAAGATCCAGTTGATTGCTATCACAACACATTTTTGAGTGTCAACATCAGATATCATTCGAAGAGAATTGAACTTTTGTAACTCCATTTCTCAAACCTTCTAAATCATTGTTATGTTATACATTCTTGCACCTCACCCAGACTTTGGCTTGTTTTGTAACGAGGTCTGAACATGTGGTCAAACACTCACAACTGTTCTGTAACTTACCCCCATCCTCTGCAGGGCACCATGTTATTTCTCCAGAACCTGCCAACCCACAACTGGGGCAACAAGGACATCAGTCTGTTGGTAGCCGAAGCCTACAAACTCAAGTACATGTTTGCTGATGCCCCCCGGCATCTAAACCAACAAGCGAAGCGATGAAACCTTGCCAGACTCACTTGAGAATTTTTTTTTTAATTCTTCTTTTTTTTTCTTTTTGTTGTTGTTGTACTAGTTGGTCTGTGATCAACATCCGTATCAGTTCATGGAAGAATAATTTAAACCCGTAATGGGATTAAAAAAGTGAATAACAGTCCTTCTACCACCTTCATATACAACAAAAAGTCTCATAGAATACAGTGGGTCACATGAAATCTGAAAAAGAACAGTATGATATTTAACCTTTTGAATACAGAATGATTCAGTTTAAATCCTCCATTTATACAAGTCAAATGAAAAATCACACTCTGTACACCATAATGAAAGGATGTCGAAAGAGAGTTTCCCAGTTTACTTGACATTTTGACGGATGGAGATGATTTGACTTCACTGTTCTTCATAGACCCCAGCCCAAAATATCTTGGTCTTAGTCTCCAACGGGTTAAACGTAAGTGAATACTATGAGCGCATGGCACCAGCAGTCTTTATAATTCTCTGGCTTCCGTTCTCATGTATCCGTTGTGTGGAAATATGACATCGAGCTTGGATGGGATGCACTTAGTTAAGAGATCATGAGAGAAGCCAGTGATCCAGGAGGCAAATTTCCAGTATTACTGTATTCCATCACTGATGTTGCAAGATTATTACATTTAAATTGCATGAAAATTTGGAATTTCATGACACAAGGGTCTCGCACATTTTACTCCTGACTGTTTCGGCACTAAGTTCCCACAGCAAATGGGCTAGAGATCCGTGGCGATTGTCTTTGTAGATCTCGTCTCGCCCAGCCCCTCCCCCCACGGGCAGGGGGAAATAGGGAAATATGTAAGATAAAGCATATAGAAATGTTATGGCTACTTGGAATTAATTATTGAATTAGAATGATAAAACAGCACTTGCAGCAGCTGTGTTGTTGTACAAAAGACGTAACTGTAGTATGACAGGGAGAATGTAGTCACAAGACCAAAGACACCATGTTTAGTATCACCACTGTAATATTAGTACTGCAATATCCTTTATCTCAGATTTGTAACAGACAAAATATGTTTTGGTCATCATTTTATATACACCCCCCTCCCCACCACTTTGAAAAAAATGAATGAGAGTAAATAAAAGCAAACAAAACAAGACAAGAATACAAATTTTGTTTAGAGCGGAGTATTGATAGTTTATTGTTAATTGCATATAAAGCTTTCTCTATCAGAGTTTCTCCAAAATGCTCCTTGCAGTTGTTCAGTGACAAGATTTGTATGTCTGTGACTGATTTTTCTTCCTTCAAGGTTAACAAAGAAATTGAATCACTATTTGATTTGATTTGTGGATATCTGTCAATTGAATCAGTCCAGTCGCTGAGACGTGGTTTGAAATCTATCACTGCCAAAAATAACGAAGAAAAAAAACTGGTACTTACCATACCTCAATTGTCAATCATTGTCGGTTCCATGACATTTGCTCTGGTAAAAGTTGCTCTGACGATTATTTCCAGGGATATAGTCGAGGCCGGCCTCGAGGCTGGATTTTGCCGGCCTTGGCCTTGGTCTTGGCCTTGGCCTCGGACTGAGTCATGTGTACAAAGTCTATGGGAAAATATTTTTCCAGCGGCCTCATGACTCAGAACAACTGGCCTCGACTACATCCCTGCCTATTTCATACACTGACCGTAACCTCAACCCCAACCCCAACCCCAACCCTATTCTGAACAGGTAACTCATATGACAACCCTAGCCCCAACTCTTAATCTTCTGAGATAGTTGTCCCTGTGGAACTGTCGCCAGGGCAAATGTTGTGTCACCTTAGGCATCACAGATTTATTACATCTGGCATTCTAGAAGGGTTCAGAATGCCTTCTTATCTTTTAAGCCCCCATTCTGGCCGCAGCGGGAATACACTCTATTCCATCACATCATCCCAGAACACGGGCTTTAAAAGCCTATCCATTCTAGCCGGTCCGACATGCCCCCATTCAAGTTCATTCCCGGAATGCCAGCTTAAAGCCTACTATTGTTCCTCTACACAATGAGGTGCCAATGTCATTGATTGCATATAATGGGATTTAATCCGTGCATTCCAGGCTATTCTCAGGGCATTCCAGAATGCCCCATTTTAATCCTCTCCCAGTGATGATAGAGGCTTAATTGGCCTTCCCGATGCATGCGGAATGTTACCGTGCCGGGAATAGGGTAGGCATGCGATCAGGAATGGCTTATATTCTGAACCCCTTCTAGAATGCCAGTGTAATAAATCTGTGATGCCTTAGTGTCGTGAAAGCACTGAATTGCTACTTCTGTTGAGTATAATTCTATTGAGTTTGGATTCCCTTTGGAAATCAGCCCCTGTCTGAAAGGGCAATCCTACCCATGGGTGGTGAATAAATGAATGAAATAAAACATAGTTTCAAAATATAAGTGAAAAATGTATTCTCTATATTGATGTGAGAAACAGCATATTCATTGCACATTTTCATTTGTTTTTGTTCATTTTTTTGTGGCTGCAATTGAATTGCTCTATAATGATATGTTCATGTAAAACTACACTGTGTCTACTGCATACCACACAAATGCAATGGGAAATATATTACCTGCATTAACACTTGTTTTGTACAAATTCAGTGCTCATGGTATAATTCTGAAGAATAACCACACATTTTCATTGCAAAATAATGTGTTAACTCTTAGCTTGCCATGGAAAATACAGATATACTGTCATTGTATTTATTGTGTGGGGCATATTTGTGACTTTGGCATGTTGAGAGTTAGTAGTATAATCTGTCATTTCTTTACAAATGTTAGAAAAATGGTGATATGTGGTTTTATAATTGTTAAATTTATTGTGCCCAATTTAAGAATGTAATTCATGTTATGAATTAATTAATCATGGTGCTATTTGTACATACTTCTGAACAAATGGGATCAATCGAAAGACAAATATCTTTGCATAGTCATAGTGCATTGAAATAATAGAGTCAATAACTATTGTATAGTTTGTGTGGTGGTCATAACCTAATTTATTTGCCAGTTGAATTTAAACGATTTGTTTTAAAGTTTTTATATTAAAAGGCGTAACAGTGTATGTCACTGAGAAATGCTGCTATCTATGTTAGATCTAGTTACAGTCTGATAGACCGATGGTCCGATAGACCTAGGGTCCGATAGTCTAAGGGTTCCTTAAAAGGTCCATTAGACCAATTGTTCAATAGACCAAGGGTCCATTAAACTAATTATCGAATGGGTCTGATAGACCGATTATCAAGAAAGGTCCGATAAACCGATTACCAAACAGGGTCCGATAAACTGATCAACAAAATGGGTCCCTCAGAAAATCAATCTATTAGATCATTTTTGATAATACATCTATCAGACCCTAGGTCTATCTGACATTATCCTGTAATCAGTCTCCTATAAATAGGAGTAGAAACGAAATACTCTTCTTTGTTCCCATGTTCAAAGCCGCTGAAAAGTTTTGCGCTACTCTACAGCTGTTAACCAGTTGGTTAGACAAAAGAGCGCATGAATTATCAGGGTTTCAAAAACTCCTACTTCAAAAAGATCCTATCTACGCAACTGTACACTGTCCCTTTCAATGAATTCCTA
>JZLH01S0535015.1:38975-50416 GCA_001188425.1 Eucidaris tribuloides
CCAAGAAATTCACATGACTAAATAAGTCACTGAACCTGAAACACAAGATCTGAAAATGAAATGAACCGATGATTTTGACTTTTCCGTTTGCGCTAATGAAGCAATGGGCGGGGGTGATCAGAAAACAAGTAGCCCATTATCATGTTATCAGGCCTGCACAGTGTGCCTCACGCAGATGATCAGAAGTGTGTACAATGCGTGATGGCATAGTAAAACTGACTGTTGATCTACTTTTGTGGCAAAAGCGAGTTTTAAGTATTGACAGTGGTGGAAATATTGCTTGCCACTGTGTTTCCGCTTGATGCCTACGTAAGCTGTGTGGGTGATCGCTTATGAAAGGGGTCCATTTCCTTTGTTCTTCTTAATTGTGAGGCTGGACTTTACCACACTGTAAGCAGAAAGTTTTGCTTCAGCCAATCATCATTATTGGGCAACACACAATGAACAGAGGTGTATGGAAGAATAAAACCTGGGTCCCGAGAATGTACTCGTAATTAATGTCCATGTACATCCCCAAACTTTCTCATGTTTGACCTTGGGCATCGACGCCATATCGGTGAAGTCGGTTGAGGGAATTTGAAGTTGACCGGCAGTCTATTTGTGACCAGTAACCATATTACCGTTGAAAGAAAGTGCACACACCCAAAGTATAGGAAAGTGCCAAATATCATAATTCTTGATATAAAGTATAAAAGTGAAGTGTCCCTTAGAAATCAAATTTATGACCTCAAAATGTTGCAAACGTTTTGAATATTTATATTTTTTTTTTTTTTTTTCCCTTTCCCCATGAAAAAAGGTTAATGTTCATTCTATGTTTGTTCATAAGTAATATGTGATTTATTGGTAATGAGGTTTTATTACCATAACAAAACTGGAGACGTTTGACATACCAGTCAGCATTTTATCATATACAAAGCACTGATCCATGTATTATTCTTTAAAGGTTAAATGACATGATTGGGAGGTAGTCCCTCAAACTTGGCCTGATACTACTCTTAGAATCAAGTGTAAAACTATGCAAGCTTCTCCTGTGAAAATCTTGGTAGTCCAAACGTTCACGTTCATTTACTAAAACAAACACTGTCAAGTATCACTAGTATAGCATGGAAACCTGCTGTAATGGGCTCTCGCTATGGGGCTTATTTTTCGCTATCGCGGCAAGAGATAAGATACTCCTATGTTTTAGGGTTAGATTCTCCTTAAGTAAACAAACTTAGCAGACAGATCTCCCAGGTGGAGATCGCACACTGGCCAGTGAACAGTTGGTAATAAGTATTTGCAAGCTGCATTTGGTTCTTGCACGGCATTTTCAAGTGTTCCCAGATGATGTCACGAACCTTTAAGAGTCCATTATCTGTAGACATTTGAGCATTTATGAAAATGAACCTCGCATGAATATAACATATACTATCTTATCAAACGTCCCATGAATATACATAACTATCTTATCAGCTATCCATCGTAACTATATTAACCCGTTGCCTCGCGATTATTGCTGAAAATCCCATAAGTTATACACAGGGCAGCATCAGGTTCCGCCCGTAGCAACGGGTTAACAAGAATACAATGGATGACGGACAGCACAAGCACCGGCACAGTACGAAATGGATGGACAAGTCAGTGCCCGCGACAGACATCCAATGACACCTGTGGCACTTACGAGAAGGATCAAAAAAGAAGTTGTATGGTTATTGGTAGCTCTCAAGGCAAAGGAAATCGCTTTATGCACGACATGTCGATAATTATAAGGTCCCTGTCATGACAGGATAAAATGCACTCTTTGACAAAATCATAAAAGGGTGCACTAATGATACGCCATTAAATGCAATGAAACAGCCATAACAGTGTGGAAAAATACAGTATTTGTTTTCCCTCCCACAATCTGACACTATAGCACTGCAAACAGTCCATGTTCGTGAATATGTGCGTCTGTTATTCCAAAGACTAATTGACGCCTCTCTGTGGTTGATTAACCTTGAACAGTGGGCCTTTAAAGATCTTATTGCCAAACCTCTTACAGTACTCATCTGATGTCCAGTCTTGAACCTATTTCCCACAGGGATAGCGGAGCAGTCCATTGTCATTACTGTCGCCTGCCTTAGCTTCTTTGGATGACGGCTAGATGGTTTTGGTGCATAGTGAAGAAGACCGCCCACTTCCTTGGTGTCACTTCATTCAAGACATCTCGGCTTCTACAACTGAGAGATTTTACAGAAACTAGAATCAGCATAAATGAAATTACAAACAGAATGAAAAACTTATATTCTTCTACCACGTCAAATATCAGAAGTATCCATTTAAGTTCATAGTTAGAAACCTAAAGCTTCATAAAAACACTCTGTTTGAGAAAAATATATTGACATCTAATTTTGGCTTTCAATATAATTCTTGACTGCTTACGCTAGATTTCTGGTGATTGTGTTTTTAATATAATTTTGCTGTCGAGGGACCAAATGCAACAAAACTTGGCCAGCGTAAGTCAACTCAGAATGTTTCATAGATTATTAGCAATTAAGTATCAACAATTATTTAACTTATCGCCGCTGTAACTTAATTTCTACATCCGCAGATAACTCATTCACACTAGCCGTTTCCATAAACCACCTTCTGTAGTTTGGGTTACAGACTTGCTGTCGTAGAATGCGTTCAGGCAGCTTTTTTGTGCTAGATTCTCGCTTCCACTTAAATGACCTAATGAAATTAGGCAAGCATGTAAGAATATTAACATACATATAGCTGATTTCAAAGAATTATCATAAATTTGAGAAATAGGAAGGATAAAGAAGAAGATGTGTGAATAACAAGCAATTGCCTAGCCACTGAGAATATGAACAGTATTACCAATTAGCAAATTGATTTTACAAATGAATTCAGAAAAATTGATAGCCTGAAGTTATCTATAAATCTGCACAAATAGGAAACTAAATGATAGAACAGTTGGTTGCATGTGAAAAATAAAACTGGGACCAATTTGGTGGCGTTGCAGTCAATGAACATATTCCCTCCACACTCCAAGTGCTAAATTCAAGCTCTCCGTTAATCAGCGACCTTGCTTTAAATGTAATGTGTTAAGTTTAATGAATGTACACAATACATTCAGCGTTGTAGGTGTTGTAATTGATGTGGAACACACATGTACAATGACGCTGTCACCTTGATACCTAGTCAGTTCAATAATTCAAAGTAGCACTCTGCAAAAGGTTTATTGAAATCCAAGTCATTAATATTGGCACTAAAAAGTAGTTCTGAAGTGCTAATCAAGTTACTGGGCAGTAATAAGCCAAACCAAATAAACTTTGATCTCTGACCCTGTCAAGCTCCACTTTTACTTCATGTATTGCAACATACTTGACGCACAAGATATATTAAAATTCAATTAAGGTTGGTTTTAAGTTTAATCGTACTAGTTGCAGACCACAAAAGGATCTGGCCATAATTATAATACCTTGCATCCACTTTGGTGTGCAAGGCACAAAACAAAAAAATATAGTAACAAATACACCCTAACCCAATTCAATCTCATAACACCCCACCCAATCTCTAACCTAACCCTGAAGCCAAGAAATACGGAACAAATTATCTAAAAAAAAAAAAAAAAAAAAAAAAAAAAATTATATTTCTTGAAATTCTATACATTACACAATACAGACATTGAACAAAAAAATAGAACAAAGGGGTTAAAATTTCTCTTCTTTTCCCACAAAATAGTAATCCGTATTAAAAAAAAAAAAAAAAAAAAAAAAAAAAAAAAAAAAAAAAAAAAAAAAAAAAAAAAAAAAAAAAAAAAACAAAAAAAAAAAAAAAAAAAAAAAAAAAAAAAAAGTAATCGGAACAGTTGGCAGTATGCTAACCCAATCATTAAATGTTATAGGCTCCAATGTGGAGGCTTTCAATTTAAAACCCTAATCAGCCCTGGCTTTTTTGAAATTGCATAGCCCGGGGGGGGGGGTGGGGGGCTTATTTGGCCCCCCATTCAGAATCTCGCCAGCGAGCGCGATCGCCGCGAATAAATTGCACGTGCAAGAGCCGGTACGTAATGCCCAAGACTGTATAGTTAGATTTTTGAAAAATAATATGCTCTATTTTAAGTAAGTTAATATGCATCTTTTATGTATAAAATCATATTTTTTGCCTATACCCCTTTCAACAGCTCACAGAATGCTAATTTTTGGTGATATTCTTTTGACATTTCTAACATTATTATCTGTCAAAAAAAATGCTGAATCAGAATTAATTTTCTTATGTATTATTGTTCAGAATTTCTTATGTATTATCTTTGTTTTTTCGACCTTTTGTTTTTATTGTTTTTTGATGAATTTTTCTCGGAACTCTTTTGGCGATCATAAACGCCATAAACATTAGTATAATTTTAATCCAGTAAAATAAAAAAAATAATCATACACATTTAAGAATTTTGGGCATGAAAACACAATGCATTGAAATAACACACGCATTTCATGTTTTTAAGACGATTTTGGGTGTGACATGCAAGTACGCAAGTTGCGTAACTCCGAACCCGTACACCGGACGTCGCGAATTTGGTCTCAAAAAGATGTGCAACACTTAAAATAAAAATCAGCGAGCGAGCGGCGGTAAAACAAAATTTCACGCGGACGGAATGGTCCGCAGGAACTTTGTCGAAGGGGGGGCTATTTTAGGCCCCCCCCCCCCGGCCAGATAGGGTTAAAAAATTGTCAACTTTGATATCTGAGCTACATAGTATGTTGCAATGGACAAATAAACACCCTTAGAAATACAAAAGTTTGGAAAGTACAACTGTAGAAGGCAAGTCATACATGAATAAAAATAAAACGCAGGGCGAGTTTTATTAACGACTAGTGTATCACACAGTAAGTCGTATGAGAGGAATGGGCAAGGTGAATCTGTCAAACTTACGATTTCACCTTTTTAACACCTAACTGCACTGGGGGGCTGGGAGGCCGCCCCTATGACATTTCGCGCGATCATACCCGCAGACGCGATAAAGCTCCTCGCCCGCGGACGTTTTTGTCCACTTTTTTTCCTTCGAATCTCCGCCGCATACGTTTAAGACCATTTTCGGACGTCCGGTACGTGGTCCTGGAGTTACGCATAATTTTGTGAAAGGGGGGGGGGGGGGGGGGGGGGGGGTTGTGCATGTCACACCAAAAATTGCTCAAAGAAACGTGAAATTCATGTACAATTTCAATAGCAAATGCGTTTCCAGGCCAAATATCATAAATGTATGAATATTTTTGCTAATACTCATTCAATTTGATTAATCTTATGCTATTTATGATCGGCAACAGGTCCGCCAACAAATTTTCTCGAAAAAACAACGAAAAACAAAAGGTCGAAAAAAACAAAGAATACAATAAGAAATTGAAAAAACACATAAAATAAATAAGAATAAGTTTAGAATATCGTAAATTTTTGGTGGTACCTTTGCTAAAAACACACAAAGAGTACAGACCGAAAAATTAGGACATTTGGAGGGCTTTATTAATTGATTAAGACCAAAGACTGATTTTACTTCAAAATCACGCATAAATTACATAATTAATCAAACGACAATATATTAATATTTTAAAAATAACAATACAATTTTGTAGAGTATGTGGCAGGCGGCGTGCGTGCCGATTTCGTCGGCGATCCGCGGTCGACGGGCCCGAGATCAAGGGGGCCCTCCGAGGCCCCCCTACCCCCCCCCCAGTATTTTCTGAGCCAAATAGCCCAGCACATAAGGGTTAAAAGCACTAAATAATCATTTTAAAATACAATTTTTTACAGGGCTTTACATTTTTAGACCTCATCAAAGACACTAGGTACATGGGGAATCATGTGGCCAAGATTTTTCTAACTGTGGTAAATGTTAGCCAATACCTTTAACGCAACCTAAGGCCTCCATTTCTCAGTTTTTACAAAATACAGACACCATATATTACCAAAACTTGCATGACTACAACTCAGAATCAGTGAAATGAAGCAGCCGTAGTCATGTAGCAGGACAAGAGGGCTAGCAGAGGGGCCTGACAGAGGGGTTTTGCTAGGTAAATTTAACGTTACTCTATGTTTGGTAATGGTATATTTAGTTGAAATTAATTAATTCAGACATTTAATCATTCTTTATTTGTAATATTTACACCAAATTTACGGTAATTGCTTCAGCAATTTCCAGCGATAGTTGCATTTTTCATGTTACACTTGCCATTTCCGTGATTTTTCTCCGTTTTACGCGATCGGCGGAAAATATGGAGGCCTACGACCACCTAACCTAACTCTAATCATAACCACTCTTCTGAGCTCTAATCCTAACCCTACTCTCCTGACATATTGTCACCTGAGCAGCTGTTGCTGGAGCAAATGTTGGGTCACTGATTAAAGTCATGAAAAATTATCTTCACTTTACACATCTTTCATAATGTTCACTTCACTTTGAAATATAACATCACAGAACCTAATAGCTGACTTCATTCACGTTTGTTTTTAGTTACGGATTGGATGATTTGACGAATTGATTAATTGACTGAGTGACTGATTGGTTGACTGAGTGATTGACTTATTTATCTATTTAGCAAATAATCTGAAGATTGGCTGCTTAAATCACACATTCAATCATAGAGAACGGTTTATTTCAGTATCATAACATGATATACATACACTTTTACGCTGCCCATGATATACCTGAACTAAAATCAGTATCCGCATCTTTGTCTCTGACATCGTTCTCTTCCACATCCTCCTCCTCCTGATTGAAATCTTCATCTGTTTCTTCCTCTTCTTCCTCATCTTCTTCTTCCTCTTCCTCATCTTCTTCTTCCTCTTCTTCTTCCTTAGACCTGTCTCTTTTCTCCTCCCTAGTATCTTCATCATCACCATCTTCTGTAAAAGAAAATTCTTCCCCCAAGAACAGATTCTTTTTCTTCATTTCATGAAAATTGTCACTATTGCTTTCAATGCTGTTTTTTCCAAACAGTGATTGAGGTTTTTTCCTATTGGATGTATTAGATGTAACATTATCAGTTTGATGAGAGTCAGATGACTGTTTAGTTCTTTCACTGTGCTTAATGTTTGCACTGTCATCATTACCGTCAGATTCACTATCATCATCATCCTCTTCCTCCTCCTCCTCCTGCTCCTCCTCATCCCCCTCTTCCCTATCATCATTACTGTCATCATCATCATTATCATCATCATCATCATCATCATCATCATCATCATTACTGTCGTCATCGTCATCATCTTCATTAACTTTTCCAGAGTGAGATTCAATCTTGTCCTTATTTGAATCTTTCTTGCTTGGTTTAGAACGTCTGTCCGGCACATGTGGTTTCTTTGTGGAGTCATTTTCTAAATCATCATCACTGTCAGCAAATGCAACCTCCTGTAAGTCCTGTGTACAGAAGACAAAATTGGGTGATAGGTGATTCTCTCCTTGTATCAGCCAAACCTTTCATTTTCGTAGGTGATCTCACTTAGTAAAAGTTGAGAAAAAAAAATTACTTTATGGGCTTTTTGGCAGGAAAATGGATTAACCTGTTGGAGACGATTTGATTTCACTATAACTCACATTTTCCATAGACCCCAACACGAGTTAACTCGTACTTAGTCTCCAACGGGTTAAAGTGCAAGTTTGGTTTCGACATAGTTTTGTTATTTAAAAGCTTTATGTCGAAAGGTCATATCACACCAATAACAGATTCTGAATGTCTGGGGGTTTTTTTTATTAACAATTGAAAAATCTCCAGGGGGATTGGGGGGGGGGGATTTTTTACTACATTTTACAGTAAAGCATCCAAAGGAGGGTAATCTGAATTATACCTCAGCAGAAAGATCAGAGTCTGATCTTTCTTGTATTAATAGGAGGTTGCACAATCCTCTTTCTTAACATAGT
Source organism: Eucidaris tribuloides (assembly GCA_001188425.1). Lineage (NCBI taxonomy): Eukaryota > Metazoa > Echinodermata > Echinoidea > Cidaroida > Cidaridae > Eucidaris > Eucidaris tribuloides. The sequence goes on from JZLH01S0535015.1 coordinate 46,849, forward strand.
TTGGATTTGATATCCTGCTTTATGCTGTTATAACAACCAAGATAGAAACTGTTTGAATTTGGCAAGACTCACCGACTTGGCCTTTTTGGTGCTAGACTTTTTCATATGCCTTGCCATCAAGACAGGAGTTTTCTGGATAAAAAAACAACAACACAAATATGATTAGATTAAACAAGAGATTGTGCAATAATCGTGTAAGTGTGAATCATAAGTTCACGCATATCAGCTGTAACCCAGACTGGGACAGCAAAAGCCTATATTACTACCCCTGATAAAGCAAGAGCGCTCAAGCTGGTTGTACAGAGTTTGAAAAACCAAGCAAATGCATGAAAGAACAAGAAAAATGTGAGTGTTATGCATACTGGTACGCATATCAGCCAACCTCCCAACATGAAATATTTCACTGATACAGATCAAAAATCTTGTAGTTAATACAAATGAAAGGTAAAAATCTTCCTATGTCAAAATCATATACTGTAGTATAAATATACTGCACATTCTTCAAAAAATCTTATTCTGTGAATTTGGATGATGAAAATCTTAATAAATCTGATAAAATCATACCAGTTGGCAGGTATGCATATGTTTTCAAACACTCGCTTGGTAGCATAAAAACTGCTACTTCCAGAGTTACAGGTTTGCACACGGATTTCAGAAATTGATTGATCTTAATCTTATGCTTCCAGCAATTCCTTACAAGCAATCCCTTGTGTTCATGCATATGACCCATTGTGTTATTCATAGTCTTAAATGAGAGACTCTAAGCCTCAACACATTATTGCCTAGGATAATGAAGCAAGCTCATTTAAAATTCCACTCGCAAGTGTGAAATGTCATGTGAGTCATTATCAAGAAAACAACTGCAGAGGTGGTGTTTATTCATTGAAACAGGACGTAAAATCAGTAATATCAAAAGCTCAGTAAAACTTATTTCTTTCCAAAAGAGAACTGTACATTGGACAATAATTTTGGGCTTTTATTCATGATTAATGAATAGTTCACAAATGTAGTTTTGTGATGATACCAGAATTAAAATCATAAAAATCATACTTTTGAATTCCTTCTGACTGTTCCTCAAATTTGGACGGATGAATGTAAACCATTTTAGAAAACATCCCTATATTTCATATTTTCACCTCATATATTTACCACATTTACATGAAAAGAGCCGTTACAGATTTTTGTTTGTTTTGTGGTAACAGGTCACATATCTGACATAATCTGATGAAAAGTAACTTGTCTGCTATGACTTACATCATCATCATCTTCCATGTCATCTTCCTCCTCCTTGTCCTCATCACTATCATCATCTTCATCATCATCTTCATCATCACCTTCATCATCATCGTCATCTCCAAAGACAGCTTTCCTCCTCACCCTGCCATCACCGTCGGTAACCATCTCCTCCCCTGGCATGGTGAAGTTCATATCCATGGCAACCTCTTCTGATGTGACAGGTTTGGAGTCGGTGAAGAGAGCCAACTTGCTGGCAGCCATCTTGGTGTCGAGAGTCTTCTGGGTACTGATTAAACTAGAAACCATCTCATTGGACGGATCATCTGCTTCCTAGGAGCGGATCATAATTCAAAGTTTGAAAGGGATTTGACACAATTCGAAGTTTGAAATGGATTTGACACAATTCGAAGTTTGAAACAGATTTGACAAAATTCAAAGTTTGAAACAGATTTGACACTATTCAAAGTTTGAAACAGATTTGACACTATTCAAAGTTTGAAACAGATTTGACACAATTCAAAGTTTGAAACAGATATGACACAATTCAAAGTTTGAAACAGATTTGACACAATTCAAAGTTTGAAACATAGAGTTGAACAAAATTCAAAGTTTGAAACAGAGTTGACAAAATTCAAAGTTGAAACAGATTTGACACTATTCAAAGTTTGAAACAGATTTGACACAATTCAAAGTTTGAAATAGAGTTGACAAAATTCAAAGTTTGAAACAGATTCAAAACAATTCAAAGTTTGAAACAGATTTGACACAATTCAAAGTTTGAAACAGATTTGACACAATTCAAAGTTTGAAACAGAGTTGACAAAATTCAAAGTTTGAAACAGATTTGACACTATTCAAAGTCTGAAACAGATTTGAACACAAATTCAAAAGTTTGAAACTAGATTTAGAACGTCAAATTCAAAGTTTGAAATAGAGTTAGACAAAATTCAAAGTTTGAAACAGATTCAAAACAATTCAAAGTCTGAAACAGATTTGAACACAAATTCAAAAGTTTGAAACTAGATTTCAGATTCAAAACAATTCAAAGTTTGAAACAGATTTGACACAATTCAAAGTTTGAAATAGATTCAAAACAATTCAAAGTTTGAAACAGATTTGACACAATTCAAAGTTTGAAACAGATTTGACACAATTCAAAGTTTGAAACAGATTTGACACAATTCAAAGTTTGAAACAGATTTGATAAAATTCAAAGTTTGAAACAGATTTGACATATGTGACCGCCCAGCTCCAAACCAACAAAAAGTCGCAGATTATGATTCTCTGTAATAGACCAAAATGTGTTATTTGGGTTGACCAACTCAAATTTTCAATGTTTATCTAATCTACAAGAGTAATCTTTTTTCTTTCTACCTTCAAAATTTGGTGGCTTAAAACGAAACTAAAACTGAGATATTGGCAGTTTTTCTTGACCACATTTTTTGGGACATGTGCTTACGAATGGCGCGCCTGAGTGAACTTAATCTTTAAATCCTCTTTTCTCCCTTTTCTGTGAAACTGCACCTCCTAACTCTCTTGTGTTCCAATCACTTTTTTGAATAGGTTAGGATGGTCCGATTTTAACAAGTTATATATCATTTTAAAGCTAAGAGCTTATTCTTTAAGAATTTGAAGAAAAGTGAAAATTGATTTTTGCCTACTTTTTGTGGGTTTTGAGCTGGGCGGTCACATATGTGATGCCACTGAGGTCTGTCACCACGAAAACATGAACAAATAAAATAAAATATAAATACATTATTTATTCATTTAAAAATTTTTTTAGAAAAAAAGATAGTTGATCAGAGTATTCATATTAGGCCAGCTACATGTATCTTGGAAATCCAGAAACAATATCACGTTTGAATCTTGTGACAGGAAATATAAACGAAGAGCAGACAGGGACCAAACATGGCACAACCTGTAACAGTTAGAATTCTTCAGAAACTAAATGTTGTGGCGATAAACAGGACAGAAACAGATTTTTGCTTGCAATGAATAACTCTGGTGTGCATTCAGACATACTAGAATGTTTGAAATTATGGCAGATTCCAAATGTTCGTACTTCAAGTGTGCAACCATTTCCATCATTTAAACCATGGGCAATACATTGAATTTCTGTTCTCACCAGCACACATGAAACTTTCCTCACATAATTTTTTATAGTATTGGTACATGTCAAGTACACAAGTTCATATGATTTAGTGACCATATAGAATATTCCACCAGATTTACCTGAGCATTTTGGATATGTGGATGATGGCTACCAAGATCAACATAGACGACATCTTTGTCATAAATGATACCACCGACACCTGACATAGGGGCATAGATC
>JZLH01S0535015.1:54141-64248 GCA_001188425.1 Eucidaris tribuloides
TCTCCTCTTCTTCTTCTTCCTCCTCCTCCTCTTCTCCTTTCTTTTCTTTTCTTCTCTCTTTTCTTTCCTTCTCCTCCTCCTTCTTCTTCTTCTTCTTTCATTAACTTGATCCTCTAAATCATTTTGATGAAGATACCAACACGAACCTGTGACCCTCAACTCATTCTGAGTTCGAGGCCTGAGATAATAGCCTTGTCAGGTCATGGGGACGGGGGGGGGGGGGGGGGGGGTAGCCTGGTGGCCAATGGCTATTGCCAATTGATTACATGTACATTATTTACATTATTCTTTTCGAAATGTAAATGTGTATTCAAAACAGGCGGACTACTCAATTTTTTGGGAGGGCTAGCCAGAATTCTGGTGGACTACTTAAAATTTAGGCTAACTAGTCCGCCTGGCTAGTTAAAAAAAAAGTTAAGCGCGACCCCTGCTTGTATTTTAAAACCATCTCATGTTCAGGAGAGCCACAAAAAAATGATTACTTTACATGTAATTAAAGGGCAACTACATGTATGCACGGTCATATCTAACAGAGATTGAAATTTGACAAATGATTTTAACATCAACAATGTAAAATAACAACTAAAAATATCTCTTGATTAATACCCCACCCCATCATGTCCCTGACTTAAATTGCTATGATACCAACATAGATACTGACACATTAAAAGACTGTGTTGTGCAAATCTTTACCCCAAGACCCATGTTTCCGCAAAATCTCATTGGTCAAAAACTGAGAAAGTAATTTGATACACAATATTTTACGAGATTTATTGCCATATGCTGTTACCATGGCAATACAGCTTCTGACACATGCCAATGTTTGTGCCAAATCTAATGAGCACTAGTCAAAAAAATTAAGAAGTAAGTTTGATCCGCAAGATTTATAACGGACCACCTGCCTGACTCTTCACTGATTTATATTGTACCCCCTTCAAACTTTGTTACGTGGGTATAATAAATCACCCTTTGTTCCCATTATACAGCCCACAGTATGCCATGTAGCAAGCAGTCTTGACCAACTGCTGTCCATTTACTGGCTCTCCTTGATCTTTGTCAGTGATTCCTCCTAGCTTTTAACTGGATCCATAGTGGACAAAAATGTTCTGAAATTCACAATCTGTTCAGTGCTATTTTGTGGGATGAAATAAAACAAATTAAACTTGATGAACATTCAAATCCACATAATTTTACTTGATACTGGATGCCATAAAGCAGCTCACACATACAGGTAAAGTGGGATGAATTCAGACCATCTTTGAAGAATGTTATACATTAGTGTTGGTAGTAATACAAGAAGTATAACACTTAACCCCCACCCCCGGTGATGACAAAACCGAAGATAGCCCGGTTGTTTTAGGGTTAACATAATGTCAAATATAAAACTATACGTAGGTTATGTCAACAACTAAAAAGAAACAAGGACATACTCCGAAACAGGGTAGGAAATAACCAAGGGCGACGGGCGATTTAGCCCTTGGAAAAGCCCAAATCGCCCCCTAAAATCCCCAAAACCCAGTTCTTTGGGGCAAGTATTTCCTTCAGAATCACCCTCAGATTTGCTATGAAAAATGTCACATTTTCTTTTTATTATGGCATTGAAACAAAAATGAATTAAATGTTTGCTTTTATAGATGAAGCACAGGCCAAAACATCTGCAATATTTCATTGCATTCTTCAAATTCTGATGTACAAGGAAAAAGTAGCCCCAGTGATAGAAAAATAGCCCCCCCCCCAAAAAAAAAAATAGCCCCAAATCTCTAATAAAAATCACCCTTAAATACCTGCTCCGAAATCAAACTTGGGCTGTATTTTGATATCATGTACCTTCATACCATATCTCATGAAAATCCATCAAACATTACTGAAGTTTTTGAACGAAAACCAGTGTTACGGATGGACGGCGGCATTACTGTATCCTTCTCGGCAATAACAAAACTGCATCATCTTCAAACTGAGTCTGTATAGGAACTCACGAGATGCTGCATCATTTGATGGGCGATAAGACAGCCTCTACGAAAGTGGTTAGCACTGGTCACACTATTGGTATTAATTAATTTTAGCTTAAAATTTTCACAGTAAAAATGCTGAACATTTATACTTATAATAAAAACGAGTCCTCCCGTCTTGATGACTGTCTCTGATCTCCTACCTTCTGCTACATGTACAGGGTTTCCAGCATTTCAAGAAAACAAAATTCCCTGATTTTTCCCTGATGAAATCTAAAAATTCCATGATAATTATTTCAACTCATTTCAAGTTTCACATGTTTTCTATGTTGTTGCAGTGAACTGTTTGCAGTAAAAAACACTGTAATGTAAAACTAATTAGGCAAGGGGCGCTACTCCCTTTCGGCTTTTTAGTATACACAATCATGCTTAAAGTTAGAGGCCTTATTTAGGTCATGCATTATAGCTACTTGTACTCTAGTCAAAGAGGCTACACTAAAAATCCACCATAGCCAGTCATCCAATGGATGTTGTTTTGATATGCAACTAATATAACAGAGTCTGAACGACTACTTTCGATTTTTGGGCCAATCAAAATTCTGTGACCTTTCGCTGATTTGAGGCATTTTTAATCAAATTCCATGACTTTTCCCCTCACTGGAAAAAATTAAAATAATTTTCCCTGATTTCCCTGATGGGCTGGGAACCCTGATGTATCAATACAAGTAACATCAACATTGTAACAGCAAACAAAAGTGTAATGCAGAGCAGCACTTACCAGGAATATGAATACTTGTATTTTGTTTGAGAGGCACACCTCTGACGTAGCCATACAATGACACAGTACGGTCACACTTGGGACTTTGACGGATCAGTTCAGGACTTGTCAGATCTTCCATTCTAAATGGACAGAAGAAAGGATGTCAAAAATGGTGGACATATATTCAAAAATCTTTGGACCTACAATAAGCAGAATTCTTCATTCCTGCAGCGTATTACAATACACTACAGAACCAAAAAGACACTTTTGTTCTCCTACTTTTCGATGCACACTAAACACTTATTGCTCATAGACAATTTCGTCTCCTGAAGGCAGGAGGTGGTTGTTACAGACACCATGTACAAGGTAACATTGTCTGGATCATCCAAACTTCGGTCCAACATCTAATGTTACATTGTCTGATATTACTCCTCTCAGTTTGGGATTTTCAAGTCTGCACATGAATATAATTTTAAAATACAGTCCAACCTGCCTCACCAGTCACCACTTCACAAGAGCCAGGCTGCCCATTAATAGGGGCCACTAAAATGATTTCCCTGGCGATGATATATGTACATGTTCAAAACCTGTCTATAAAGACCACACTGTTCATTTCCCTTGGTTGACCACAATAAACGGGTTTATACCAACTGGTCCAGGTACACCAGTGAGCCATAAAACATACAGCATCATATCCAATCTGCAGTACACTGTATTTACTATTTTGGGCATACTTATTGCTTTACCTTTCTGTCAATTCACCCATTTTGGAGTACTTATTGTTTTACACTATCTGTCAATTCACCCATTTGAGGGTATTCATTGCTTTACCTTTCTGTCAATTCACCCATTTGGGGGTATTCATTGCTTTACCTTTCTGTCAATTCACCAATTTGGGGGTATTCATTGCTTTACCTTTCTGTCAATTCACCAATTTGGGGGTATTCATTGCTTTACCTTTTTGTCAATTCACCCATTTGGGGGTATTCATTGCTTTACCTTTCTGTCAATTCACCAATTTGGGGGTATTCATTGCTTTACCTTTCTGTCAATTCATCCATTTGGGGGTATTCATTGCTTTACCTTTCTGTCAATTCACCCATTTTGGAGTACTTGTTTTTTTACACTATCTGTCAATTCACCCATTTGAGGGTATTCATTGCTTTACCTTTCTGTCAATTCACCCATTTGGGGGGTATTCACTGCTTTACCTTTCTGTCAATTCACCCATTTTGGGGTACTTATTGTTTTACACTATCTGTCAATTCACCCATTTGAGGGTATTCATTGCTTTACCTTTCTGTCAATTCACCCATTTTGGGAGTACTTGTTTTTTTGACACTATCTGACAATTCACCAATTTGGGGGTATTCATTGCTTTACCTTTCTGTCAATTCACCCATTTTGGGGTACTTACTGTTTTACACTATCTGTCAATTCACCCATTTGGGGTATTCATTGCTTTACCTTTCTGTCAATTCACCCATTTTGGAGTACTTGTTTTTTTAATACACTATCTGACAATTCACCAATTTGGGGGTATTCATTGCTTTACCTTTCTGTCAATTCACCCATTTTGGGGTACTTATTGTTTTACACTATCTGTCAATTCACCCATTTGAGGGTATTCACTGCTTTACCTTTCTGTCAATTCACCAATTTGGGGGTATTCATTGCTTTACCTTTCTGTCAATTCACCCATTTTGGGGTACTTATTGTTTTACACTATCTGTCAATTCACCCATTTGAGGGTATTCATTGCTTTACCTTTCTGTCAATTCACCCATTTTGGAGTACTTATTGCTTTATCTTTCTGTCAATTCACCCATTTTGGAGTACTTATTGCTTTACCTTTCTGTCAATTCACCCATTTTGGAGTACTTATTGTTTTATCTTTCTGTCAATTCACCTATTTGGGAATACACTATTTGTCAGTTGACCCACTTCAAAGGTAAATGACATGATTGGGGGTAGTCCTCAACTTCAGCTGAAACTATTCTAGATTCAAGTAATACGTGCAAGGATTCTGCTGTGAAAATTTGGTAGTCAAAAGTTGACTCGTTCTAAAGTAACTTCCATCTGTATGTCCTGTGGCAGACAAATACATTGTGTAGGATTTTATGGAATGTTATTTTATCGGGGCACGAGAAAATTAAACTACTACTATGTTCATGCTTGAATCTCCTTAAGTAAACGAATTAGAGACAAATCTTTCCAACTAGGAGATCTACTCCAGGTGGTGTACAGGTGGTGTATATTTCAACTTATTTGGTTCTTGAGTCATTTTTTCATGTTCCCAATCATGTCACTAACCTTTAAAGTATTTTTCTCTGTCTGTCAATTCACCCAATTTTACCCAATATTACGTTACCTGTCTGCTATCACATAGGAATGAGTGTTCCTCCAGACAAGAGGTCTAAACTTCATGACCGATATGAACCGTCCTAGGTTGTGTACTTCTCGCTTCTGGTATTCACCATGGACCATTCCAGACAGGTAGAAGAGTTTAGCACCCTGAAAACAAACAAACAATAAATATTTAAAGGCAAAGAGTCTCATCTGCACCCTTCCTGCAGCACAGCAAAACATGACTCATGTTCTTGGGCTATCTATGAAGGACTTGTCTGTGAAATCTGAAGATCAGTAATCACCCAAAATTAGAAATATGCCTAAAAAAATAACGGTCAGTTAGTAGGTCCATGGTTACACACTGTTTGAAACTCACTGAACGAAATCAGTTCTGGGGTATTACTGTACATGTACTTCAGTAATTGTGTATTGTTCTATGAGTAATTATCTGCATGAGACTAATTCATGCAACTTATTTTCATTAATACATATGGTAGACATTTGTAAATTGCAATTAAATGTCACATCATACATGACGAACACACATGCACTGTTAAGATTCTAAAAGAAGACTAGAAGACTAGTAGATTTTTTGTCTCAGTCTGTTACTGTAATTCCTCTAAAACTGAACTTCTTACTCCAATACATTGCTAAAGGTTCTAATCCCTCCTACCCCCCCCCCCCCACCACCGACATTTTGTGTGTTATGTCGGCAATGCGCAAACCAGTCGCTATGGTGTTTTGTGAGTTTTCTCTCTCAATTCTTGAGCATCATTTGACACCAATTTCACACCATCGGGCGTGGTCGCATGGTCGATTGCCCCCCTCCACCCCCCCCCCCCTCCTTGCTCAAAAAAATTAACATCAAACACAAAAAGGTCATTGACCCCTGGTGACTCTCAGCTCCTAATGAAACTTGCTTAAAAAACTTAACATTGGGCTGAAAATGGTTGTTGACCTTGTGGTCACCTTCACATACTTCTAAACTTGAAAGTCTGTATAATCAATCTTCCATCCACATTTGATTGCAATTGGTGCATCCAGCACAGAGTTTTTGAAAGCGTAACAGATGGATGGATGGATGGACGTACAGATGCCAAAGTGATCCCTTACTCTCCCTCCACCGCTGTGGGCTTGACAAACATGAAATATAATTCTTGTTGTGTCACTAATTTATGACTTTACGGGTTTACCTGATAGACTTCTGTCCAGAATCTATGCTTGAGTCTTTTCTTGGTCTTTTTCAGTGCTTTGTTGTCTTTCATCATGTCTAGATGAGTAAGCACCCCCATGATACGAGGGAATCCATGCACCTGAGCGATGTTGAGGAACTCAAATGTCTCCATCTCAAAACCAAAGCTGGCATCCACCAAAAGCAACACCTGGGATGGGAAGAACAACATATCATATCAAACTTTCTGATATTTTGCTGGACAGCTATTTGCTACATGTACATAACATCAAAACCTGTATAACACATTTCCATATCAGTTTAGACGTTATACATTCTAAAACACAATGCACACATTTTAACATCATAGAAAAGCCATCCATTTAACCCTATATTAACTGGGGGGGGGGTCAATTTGACCCACCCCTCCCCCTCGACAAATTTCAAGACTATGCCGCCACGCAAAATTTGTTGATCACGTCGCTCGCTGACTATTTACTTTCACGTCTTGCACATCTTTTGAGACTGTTTTCGCAAAAATTGGACATACGATTAAGACGTTGCGCGGCTTTTTATACATGCATGTCAACCCCAAAATTGCTCAAAAACGTGATTCGTGTACAAATTCAATGGAAATTGTGTTTTCAGCCAAAAATCATAAATGTATGATTATTTTTGCTTTTACTGGTTGAAATCAATTGATTTTATGCTGTTTATGATTGCAAGAGTGTCCTCAACAAATTTCATCGAAAAAACAATAGAAAACAAAAGGTCAAAAAACAAAGAAATACATAAGAAATTCACAAAACAATAAAATACATAAGAAATTAATTCCAATTTGGCAAATATCTTTGTTAATAATTGTGAGAAATGTCAGAATGAATATTGTCACCAAAAATTAGTATTCTACTAGCTATTGTTAGTAAGTTCTAGGCGAAAACATAATTTCATGCACTTATTGCATAATACTTAAAAAAATAGAAGAAAAATATTTTTTTGACAATTTTACTATACAGTCGTGTAGTTTACATCTGACTCTACACGCATGCAAATTTTCGCGGCGATCGCGCGATCCGGCGGCCGAGATCTGAAGGGGGAGTCAAATTGACCCGCCCCCCCCAGTAAAAACCTGGTCTGAAATAGCCCAGTTAAAATAGGGTTAATGATTCATAAAATTTATTTTCCCAAATAACTACAAATAATTCCAAGATAATTATTAATTCTATCAATACATGTTTAACACATTATCTGTGCCACTGGCATTTTGTAATTGTTTTGTTATTTGTTTTCATATTGTTACTACATGTATTGTGTTTGTTAAAACCTGTTTTGTTTCTGAGTTTATAACCCTGCCTACTGCCAGGTGAGAAGAAATATTTCCTTCTAACCTGGCAGAGGACCTGGGTATATCTGTTTGTTACATCTTTAATTTGATTTGATTTGAAATAAAGATCATTTATATATAGGGCCTACGTACAGTCAGTATTTTGGGGTGATGAACAGGGTTACAAATTTCAATGGATGGATTCCAGTACTCACCAAGTCAGCCACTTTAGCCAGGTCAATCATGCTGTTGATATCATTGTTGCATTCAATTATGGTAAGTCTTCGCTTTTTGCCTGTCAAAACAAGCAATTTGGGGAAACAACTCCTTATTAGTTTAAAGGTTGATCAGGAGAAGGTAACAAAAATTACTGACAACATTTGCAAGGTGGGGATTGTTACACATAATGAAAATATTTTTGTCAGCCTACACATGGAGAAATGAACATCAAATGATTTCAGGCTTTATCTTTATCATCACCTTTGTCCCAGGGTTAGCATATGTTCCATAAAGTTGGTTTATTCTTTTACAGATGAGCAATATCTGGGAAATACCAGGACTTGACCATTTGGTCGCATGCAAAGTTATCAATATTCTCACAAATGATATACTTCAAGTGATCAATGGTGTTAAAAATTCAATACAAAGTCCAAGTTGATAAATAAACTGAAAATGGAGCTAAAAACCTGCTGTAAAGATTGATTCCACGATTTGCAAGTCCATCACTTGATTCACTTCCCTTCATTATCAATACAAAATGGTAGTTTAGTACTTACAAATGGTGTGTTGAAAGTTTGAGATCCATATGTCATGAATTTGTTGTTTTATGAGAAAAAGTAATGACATGCTTCAAGAATATTGTTCTTTCTGCGAGTTTAAATTTTGCTCAAATTGGGGATCATTGTTATGTGTACATTTGCATGCCCAGTGGAGCACTCCAATTGGCTATACTCCACGTGACCTTCGGCTAACGGCTGATTGGACAATTTTGGAAGTAATGGAATGGCCCATGCACGTTAACGTCACTGTGTAAAGTTTGAAGTTTAAATGTCCAGATTTTCACTAAAACTATGTATTCTACCCAAAGGTTCTATGACAGGTGTTTAAATACTAATCTTCATATTGTGAACGATTTGAGCTGATTTCATTCATTTTGCCGTTTTTTGGCGTACAAATCCCGTACGCTGTCTTTTGTCTTTAAAAGGACTTAATAAGAATCAAACTGCATACTCATATGAAAAGGTATGTACAATGTACATGCATATCTAATTATCTATAAGAGAAAAAAAAACTTACAACAAACTCTAAAATTTACATTCAATGCATGCTCTCGTCTTCATTTGGGGCAGAGGCGGCATTAAAATGCAGCAAAATTCCTCCATACATGTACAGTAAGTATACATGCAGGTTTGAATACTGATATCCCCAAGACGTATGTATTCCAGCCATACTCACCAGAGACAACAGTGACCGGTCCGTTGATGGTTCTTAAATTCTGCCGTGTGAAGTTCTTTACCAGGCACCGAATCAACGTCGTCTTTCCAACTTTCGGAGGACCAACAACTGCCACAACAATTGGTGGAGGTTCCAAAGGGGTGCGGTCCACAACTGGGATGTGATGCTTCTTCTCCTTCATGTCCAGATTTCTGATATCCAATGTACAAGGGAAAATCATAAAGAACTTTGTGTCAGTGACCTTTGTATAATTTAGAGTGGCAAAGAAATTATCAGTTGATGGCCTTTCTTCTTTTTTCTTTCTATAGAGCAATAACTCTCAAACTCAAGAGCACACATCACAAGAACAAAATGCATGCAGAGTAGATGAGATTCTGTGAAAAAATGATATCAGTAATAAATCGGGAATAAGAAATTTTAGAGACTGATAAAGTAAAAAATATATAAGGTAAAACCATGACACAAGCCTTGAATCAGTAACAAGAGCACATCCATGAATGGTTTAAAGGCAGTGGATCTCTTTTGCATGCCTAAAATTAACATTATGTAATTACATTACAATGGCACTTAGAAGAAAATGCCATCTGGGAACCTTTAGCAAAATATAGGACCTGAAAACTCAGTTTTAGTGAAATTGTAGTGACCGTTAGAACCCTGATTTGAATTTTTTCTCGCGAGAAAAAAATTCCTACCATAGAACGTACATGTACACTAAACAGCTATTGTTTTTCTTTCGCATTTCTCAAATTCTAGGAAATAACTGACCCCGAAATTTCACAGACATGCCCTTCATCAATAGCCTAAGGGCATGGGTTATCTTTTCCTGGTCTGTGGGATATTTGCAAATGAGATCCACTGCCTTTAACAACTGATTTTTCTGGTTGAACACACAAGAATCCCCATCAAACAGAATGCCCCCTTTCTTTCATACCTGCGGACTTTCCTGGCCATCTTGTTGGCCGACTGGATAGAGAAGGCCCTTGGGTTACGCTGCCTCGCTGTAAGATTCTCATCCTGTGGTTTGTTGCGAGATTTCTTCTTCTCAAACTTCCTCCCAGCCTGCCGCTCACGATGAGCTTTCTGTGGTACTGCCTCATTC
>JZLH01S0535015.1:65798-77722 GCA_001188425.1 Eucidaris tribuloides
GAGGAAGATAATTCTTCATTCCTGCAGCGTATAGCAATGACACTACAAACCAAAAACGACGACTTTTGTTCTCACTACTTTTCGATGCACACTAAACCACTATTGGCTCAAGAGCAATTTCGTCTCCTGAAGCAGGTGGTTGTTACAGACACCATGTACAAGGTAACATTGTTCAGATCATCCCAAACTTCGGTCCAACATCAATGTACATTGTCTGATATTACTCCTCTCAGTTGGATTTTCAAGTCTGCCAATGAAATATAATTTTAATAATACAGTCAATCCCTGCCTCACGTCACACACTCACGAAGAGCCAGGCTGCCCATGTATATAGGCCCACTTAAAATATTTCCCTGCGAATGCATATTAATGTACATGTTCGAAAACTGTCTATAAAAGACCACACTGTTCATTTCCCTTGGTTGACCACATATAAATCGGTAATACAACTCGTCCAGTACACCAGTGAGCACATAAAACATACAGCATCAATCAATCTGCCAGTACACTGTATTACTATTTTGGGACTACTTATTCTTTACCTTTCTTCAAATTCGACCCTATGTTTGATACTTATTGTTTTTACACTATCTGTCAATTCACCAGATTTGAGGGTTCATTCTTACCATCTTCTCATTACACTTTGGGATTCATTGTTCTCACCTGACTTTATTTTTCCTTCTCAATTCCACCAATTTGGGGGTATCATTGCTTACCTTTCTGTCATTCACCAATTGGGGTATTCATTGCTTACTTTTTGTCAATCACCATTTTGGGGTATTCATTGGCTTTACCTTTCTGTCAATTCACCATTGGTATCATGCCTATTTGCAATAACATCTGGGCTATTCTTGACTTTACCTTTCTGTCTTCCTTAGTTACTTTTTTAATATCAAATCCATTTGGGGGTATATGCTATTGCTTTACCATTATCTTCTTTCCTTTGTCAATTCACCCATTTTTGGAGTATGTTTTTACACTAGTCTTCAATTCACCCATTTGAGCGATTCATTCTTTTACCTTCTGTCAATTCAACCCATTTGGGGGATTACTGCTTTACCCTTTCTGTCAATTACCCATTTTGGGGTAGCTTATTGTTTACACTATCTGTCAATTCAACGCCATTTGAGGTAATTTCATTGCTTTAGCTCTCTGTCAATTCATCGCGCATTTTGGATGACTCGTTTTTTTGAACACTATCTGACAATCACCAATTTGGGGATTCATTGCTTTACCTTTCTGTTCATTCACAACCATTTTGGGTACTTACTGTTTATAGCACTATCTTCAATTCACCCATTTGGGGGTATCATTCTTTTACCTTCTCAATGTCATCCACATTTTGGAGTACTTGTTTTAATACACTTACATCTGACAATTCACAATTGGGGGTATTCAATTGTTTACCTTTCTGTCATTCCACGACCATTTTGGGTACTTATTGTTTTACTACTAATGCTGTCAATTCACGAGCCATTTGAGAGCGATGTCACTATTTATACCTTCTGCGAATTCACCAATTGGGTATCATTGCTTTACCTTTCTTCAATTCACGCCATTTTTGGTGGTTACTTATTGTTTAGCACTATACTGTTCAATTCACCATTTGAAGGTATTATGCTTTTACCTTTCTGTCATTCACAGGCCTATTTTGGAAGTACTTATTAGCTTTATCTTCTGTCAATTCACCCATTGTGAGTACTTATTGCATTACCTTTCTGTCAATTCACGCCATTTTGGCGATAACTTATTTTGTTATCACTTCTGTCAATTCACACTATTGGGAATAACACTATGTTTCAGTTGACCACACTATCAAAGCTAAATGACATGTATTGGTAGTCCTCAACTTCAGCTGAAAACTATTCAAGATTCAATGTTAATACTGCAAGGATATCTGAGTGTGAAAATTTCGGTAGGCAAAAGTTGACTCGTTCTAAATAACTTCCATCTGTAATTTTCTGGGCATGACAAAATACATTGTGTAGATTTTATGGAATGTTATTTTATCGCACGAGAAAATTAAAACTACTACTATGTTCATCGCTTGATCTCCTTAAGTAAACACGAATTAGAACAAATCTTTCCAACTACAGGAGATCTACTCCAAGGTGGTGTACAGTGTTATATTTCAACTTACTTTGTTCTTGAGTCATTTTTTCATGTTCCAATCATTCACTAACCTTTAAAGTATTTTCTCTTGGACTGTCAATTCACGCGCAAATTTATCCCAATATCTTCGTTACCTGTCTGCTATCACATAGAAATGAGTTGTTCCTCCATGACAAGATGGTCGCTAAACTCATGACCATATGACCGTCTAGTGTGTACTTCTCGCTGCTAGTATTCACCATGGACCATGTCCCAGACAGTAGAAGAGTTAGCACCCTTGAATAAACAATACAAATAAATATATTAAGGCAAAGAGTCTCATCATGCACCCTTCCCATGCCATGCACAGCAAAACATGACTCATGTTCGTTGGCTTATCTTATCGACAGGTATTGTCTGTGAAATCTGAAGAACAGTAATCACCCAAATCTAGAAATAGTCCTAAAACTAAATAACGGTCTCAGTTAGTAGTCCATGTTACACACGTGTTTAAACTCATGAACGAAACATCTATCGGGTATTACTGTAAGCTATGGTACTTCATAATTGTTATTGTCTATGAGTAATTATCTGCATGAGACTAATCAATGGCAAACTTATTTTCATTAATACAATATGGTAGACATTTTAATATGCAATTAAATGTCACATCATACATTACGAACAATCACATGCCACTGTTAAATTCTAAAAGAAGACATAGAAGAGCTAGTAGATTTTTTCTCAGTCTGTTACTGTAATCCTCTAAAAACCTGAAACTTCTTACTCCAATACATTGCTAAAGGTCTAATCCCTCCTCCCCCCCCCCCCCACCACGACAATTTTGTGGTTATTGTCGCAATGGCGCAAACCAGTCGCTATGGTTTTTGTGAGTTTCTCTCTCAATTTCTGGGAGCATTCATTGCTACACAATTCAACATGCGGCGTGTCGCATCTGGTCGATCTGTGCCCCCTCCACCCCCCCCCCCTCCTTGCTCAAAAAATTAACATCAAACACAAAAAGGTCATTTGACACCCTGTGATCTCAAGCCTCCTAATGGAAACTTGCTTAAAATAACTTTAACATGGGCTGAAAATGTCTGTTACTTGTTGGTCAACCTTCACATACTTCTAAATTGAAAGTCTGTATAATCAATCTTCATCCACATTTGATTGCAATTGTCGGCATCCAGCATCAGATTTTTTTGAAAGCGTAAACAGATGATGTGATGGTATGGACGTACTAGATGCCAAATGATCCCTTACTTCCCCCTCCACCGCTGTGGCTTTGACAAACATGAATATAATTCTTGTTGTGTCACTAATATGACTTTTTTATTTATTTATTAGCGGTTACGCTGATAGACTTCTGTCTCAGAATCTATGCTTGTATCTTTTCTTGGTCTTTTTCAGTGCTTTGTTGTCTTCATCAATGTCTAGATGATAAGCACCCCACTTACGAGGGAATCCATTGCACTGTGAGCGATGTTGAGGAACTCAATATCTCATCACTCAAACAAGCGGCCATCCTACGCAAAAAGCAACACCTGGGATGGAAGAACAATCATAATCATTATCAAACTTATCTGAATTTTGCTGACAGCTATTTCTACATGTACATAAATCAAAACCTTGATTAACAATTTCCATATCAGTTTAGACGTTATACATTCTAAAACACATGCACACATTTTAACATCATAGAAAACCATCCATTAACACCTATATTAACTGGGGGGGGGGTCAATTTGACTCCACCCTCCTCCCTCGACAAATTTCAAGACTATGCCCCACGCAAAATTTGTTGATCACGGTCGCTCGCTACATTTACTTTCACTCTTGCACATTCTTTGAGACTGTTTTTCGCAAAAATTGGACATACGATTAGACTTGCGCGCTTTTTATACATCAGTAACCCCACAATGCTCAAACGTGATGCGATTACAAATATTCAATGGAAATTGTGTTTTCAGCCAAACAATCATAAATGTATGATTATTGTGTGCTTTAACTGTTGAAGATCAATTGATTTATGCGTTTATGAATTGCCAAGAGTTCCTTCAACAATAATTCATCGAAAAAACAATAGAAACAAGAAGAAAAACAAAGAAATATCATAAGAAATTCAGCAAAAAATAAAATACATAAGATATTAATTCCAATTTGGCAAATATCTTTGTGTTAATAATTGTGAGAAATGTCAAGAATGAATATTGCTCACCAAAATTATATATTTACTAGCTATTGTTAGAAGTTCTAGGCGAAAGACATAATTTCATGAGCACTTATTGCATAATACTTAAAAAAATAGAAGAAAAATATTTTTTGACAATTTATACTATACAGTCGGTGTAGTTTACATTCTGACTCTACACGCATGCAAATTTTCGCCGGCATCGCTGCATCGGCGGCCGAGATCTGAAGGGGGAGTCAAATTGACCCGCCCCCCCCAGTAAAAACTGGTCTGAAATAGCCGCAGTTAAAATAGGGTAATGATTCATAAAATTTATTTCCCAAATAACTAACAAATAATTCCAAGATAATATTAATAATTCTATCAATACATTGTTTAACACATTATCTTGTGCCATGGCATTTTTAATTGTTTTGTTATTTGTTTCATATTGTTACTACATGTATTGTGTTTGTTAAAAACCTGTTTGTTTCTGAGTTTATACCCTGCCTACTGCCAGGTGAGAAGAAATATTTCCTTCTAACCTGGCAGAGGACCTGGGTATATCTGTTTGTTACATCTTTAATTTGATTTGATTTGAAATAAAGATCATTTATATATAGGGCTACGTACAGTCAGTATTTTGGGGTGATGAACAGGGTTCAAATTTCAATGGATGGATTCCAGTACTCACCACAGTCAGCCCACTTTAGCCAGGTCAATCATGCTGTTGATATCATTGTTGCATCATTATGGTAAGTCTTTCGCTTTTTGCTGTCAAAACAAGCAATTTGGGGAAAACAACTCCTTATTAGTTTAAAGGTTGATCAGGAGAAGTAACAAAAATTCTGACAACATTTGCAAGGTGGGGATTGTTACACATAATGAAAATATTTTTGTCAGCCTATCACATGGAGAAATAATCATCAAATGATTTCAGGCTTTATCTTATCATTCACCTTTGTCCCAGGGTTAGCATATGTTCCATAAAGTTGTTTATTTCTTTTACAGATGAGCAATATCTGGGAAATTACCAGGACTTGACCATTTGGTCGCATGCAAAGTTATCAATATTCTCACAAATGATATACTCAAGTGATCTAATGGTTTAAAAATTCAATACAAAGTCCAAGTTATAAATAAACTGAAAATGGAGCTAAAAACCTGCTGTAAAGATTGATTCCACGATTTGCAAGTCCATCACTTGATTCACTTCCCTTCATTATCATACAAAAATGGTAGTTTAGTACTTACAAATGGCTGTGTTGAAAGTTTGAGATCCATATGTCATGAATTGTTGTTTTTATGAGAAAAAGTAATGACATGCTTCAAGAATATTGTTCTTTCTGCGAGTTTAAATTTTGCTCAAATTGGGATCATTGTTATGTGTACATTTGCATGCCCAGTGGAGCACTCCAATTGCTATACTCCACGTGACCTTCGGCTAACGGCTGATTGGACAATTTGTGAAGTAATGGAATGGCCCATGCAGTTAACGTCACTGTGTAAAGTTTGAATTAAATGGTCCAGATTTTCACTAAACTATGTATTCTATCCAAAGGTTTATGACAGTGTGTTTAAATACTAATCTTTCATATTGTGAACGATTTGAGCTGATTTCATTCATTTTGCCGTTTTTTGGCGTACAAATCCCGTACGCTGTCTTTTGTCTTTAAAAGGAACTTAATAAGAATCAAAACTGCATACTCATATGAAAAGGTATGTACAATGTACATGCATATCTAATTATCTATAAGAGAAAAAAAAACTAAACAAACTCTAAAATTTACATTCAATGCATGCTCTCGTCTTCATTTGGGGGCAGAGGCGGCATTAAAATGGCACAAAATTCCTCCATACATGGTACAGTAAGTATACATGCAGGTTTGAATTACTGATATCCCCAAGACGTATGTATTACCAGCCATACTCACCAGAGACAACAGTGACCGGTCCGTGATGGTTCTTAAATTCTGCCGTGTGAAGTTCTTTACCAGGCCACCGAATCAACGTCGTCTTTTCCAACTTTCGGAGGACCAACAACTGCCACACACAATTGTGGAGGTTCCAAAGGGGTGCGGTCCACAACTGGGATGTGATGCTTCTTCTCCTTCATGTCCAGATTTCTGATATCCAATGTACAAGGGAAATCATAAAGAACTTTGTGTCAGTGACCTTTGTATAATTTAGAGTGGCAAAGAAATTATCAGTTGATGGCTTTCTTCTTTTTCTTTCTATAGAGCAATAACTCTCAAACTCAAGAGCACACATCACAAGAACAAAATGCATGCAGAGTAGATGAGATTCTGTGAAAAAATGATATCAGTAATAAATCGGGAATAAGAAATTTTAGAGACTGATAAAGTAAAAAATATATAAGGTAAAACCATGACACAAGCCTTGAATCAGTAACAAGAGCACATCGCATAATGGTTTAAAGCAGTGGATCTCTTTTGCATGCCTAAAATTAACATTATGTAATTACATTACAATGGCACTTAGAAGAAAATGCCATCTGGGAACCTTTAGCAAAATATAGGACCTGAAAACTCAGTTTTAGTGAAATTGTAGTGACCGTTAGAACCCTGATTTGAATTTTTCATCGCGAGAAAAAAATTCCTACCATATGAACGTACATGCTACACTAAACAGCTATTGTTTTTCTTTCGCATTTCTCAAATTCTAGGAAATAACTGACCCCGAAATTTCACTAGACATGCCCTTCATCATATGCCTAAGGGCATGGGCTTATCTTTTCCTGGTCTGTGGGATATTTGCAAATGAGATCCACTGCCTTTAACAACTGATTTTTGCTGTTGAGACACACAGAATCCCCATCAAACAGAATGCCCCCTTTCTTTCATACCTGCGGACTTTCCTGGCCATCTTGTTGGCCGACTGGATAGAGAAGGCCCTTGGGTTACGCTGCCTCGCTGTAAGATTCTCATCCTGTGGTTTGTTGCGAGATTTCTTCTTCTCAACTCCTCCCAGCCTGCCGCTCACGATGAGCTTTCTGTGGGTACTGCTGCATTCGCCATCGTCTTCTTTCTCTTCAGGATCCACCGTCAAATGTTGTTCTCTTCAAGTTACACCATTAAATGGTGTTCACTGCTACATACACATTAATAATAAAAATAATGTTAAATGAAGTAGATTCAATTACTTATCTAAATTAAATTCTAATTGCAATTCTGATTCTAATATTTGCAGAAACATATTGCCATCATAAATAAATTTGAGCACTTTGAATTCTCACCTGCTTGTCAACTTCTCACCTATTTGTCATCTGATACATGTAGCAAGTGAACTCTTCTTTCTCTTCTGGCCTTTACTATAGGCTGTAGTTTACTTGCATGTCTTGGACAATTTTATTAGGTGACTTTTCCCAGTATGAATCAAGAGTTCAAAAGAAATATCAAACCATTGAGTGGCCAATCCCATCACTGCACAAAGCCCAAGGTCATGCATGCACCAACTGGGTATTGTGAATTATTCATAAGCTGAGCAGATGCCTAATTTGCGAATTGTGCAAGTGCACAGACTTGCGAAATGAAATGTGAAATTTTTTTGGTACACTTTCCAGAAATAATTTCACATTTTATGCACAAGTCAGTCCTCTGCCCGATTTCGGGTGTACATGTACGTGGCCGTGGGATGCGACTGTGCAAACTGATGTGATCCATTGGCTGTGCGATCGACGGCTTGATAAATCTGTTTCGAACTTTGGATTCACACTGATTAACAGGTCGGGTGAACTACAGCCTGTAGTACAGGCCAGGTACTAGGGACAGCGCTACGGATAGTTCACTTGTGGCAGCTCAATCAGACAACTTACTACATGTAACCCTGCACAAAATTACATACTATGTACAGATTATTGAAGCAATTGGTTTGCATTAACACTTTCCATTGCCAGGCACGTACAGTAGGAACCCAAAGAATTTGTGATCAAAAAAGGCCACAAGAACTATAGTCGTATCAGTTCTGATTCATTCACCATTACCTCTGGAAAAGTCCTCCTGTTTTCTTTGACACACGTTGAAAACATAGTGTTTCTATGTCATGTGGTCGTGGGTCGCCATTTTTGACTGCCCATGCTCATGCATCATGTATATGGCGGCTGATTCATGTCCCAAAGTACGTGTGAAGAGGAAATGTGTTCACGATTTTTCCCAGTATTGGATAAAGTGCCTTATTTGATTCTTCTGCGAAAAAATGTAAGTAGGCAGGTGTCTATTTTTAAGCACAACTATTTATTTATACTTGTTTAGGGGTCCAGTCTAGTCCAAATTCCCCGCATGTTTAGATGATAGCCTTGCTACAAAGGGTTGCTCCCCTTGCTATGGCTTGTAAGGCCTGAACGCTTTGCATTCGAGCCAGGTGCGTTTAACAATCATTTCATATACATCGTACTAACACTATAGACAATGGCAGCTGATGATGTGGCTGTATTCTCAACTTACGATGTCAAATAGCCGCACACGTGCACACCTACTGAGCAGTACGGACCACATACGCCCAACACTGTAAAAATCATTCCAATTATACATGGCTTAAATCAGGGCTCGACACTAGCACTTGCCCGCTTGCCCGGGGCAAGTAGAATTTCATGTGGGGCAAGTAAAAACTCAAAATGTTAAACTTTACTTGCCCGATTGAAATGAGCAAAAAAATACCATGAACAACAAAAATGTGTCTACAATTTTGTGTCCAGGTCTATTTCAACATTATTTTGTTCATTGTATTTAATTCTATGACTCAACTTCATAAATCACACCTATTGCAACCCCCAGAATTAAAATAATTAATGTCCAATGCTATAAAAAATTCTTATTGTTTAAATTTAGTGAGAAATCATTTTTAATGTTTTTGTTTGTTGTTTATCGGGCAAGTAAATCTTTCATTCGGGCAAGTAAAAATCTGAAAGTGATAATTTTACTTGCCCGATGGGCAAGCAGACAAAAAAGTTAGTGTGGAGCCCTGCTTAAATGATGCACCACAGAAATATGGTAAACCTTTACTTTAACAGGGGACCTGGCAATGTAAACTATCAATTGTAAATACTGTTCAAAATCATTTTGGACATGTACTTACATAGTAGGCTACATAACAGCTCTCTCCAATTCTTGTACATTTGATGAAAAGAAAACACATTTTGGACAAAAATATTGGTCATACACGACGATCTTCATGGTGGTGGTGCACATGTGGCACATACCCACTCATCAGCTCTGGATCTGAATGAAGTTGGCGCAAAGATTACCACAACGAACAACGTTCTGTGGTATTCTTGCATCAACCGTGCAATATTTTTGATCGCTTACTTCCGCCAGAACATTTTCTACTTGTGTCGATTCTGCCTACCGTTCCTGAAGGCTCTAGTAATGCGTTCCGATATGCGTGAGTACATGTATGTACACAACAGAACATACTTCGGGATTCATGTATGTTTGGTACACAAATCCTGAAGTACATACTGCTGTGTACATAAGCACGCACATGTGTGAAACTTTGCTGATGAACAGACAACCGTTTGTAACAAGACTAGATGGTGGGAATGAAAATGAAATGATAAATAAAGAAATCAAAGTGGTTTTTAGAATGTTAGAATATAATGAAGAAATCAGGTTACTTTGATCGTGATAGATCTACATACGCTTATATGTACCTGTTTACTGTTATAATGGCGGCATGTGGCTGTATCCACCCCCCGGTTTTTGGACACAACCACACACGTGTGGCTGGAAGGTAGACACGTATGTGTAGTTGTATACACTGCCACCAAAGTATACGTATTGCGGCAAAGATATGAAAAATATTCAATTTGGGGAGGCGGGCTAGTCAGAATTCTGGCGGACTACCCAAAATTTAAGCTAACTACTGCACTGGCTAGTTAAAAAAAAAATTATGTGCAACCCTTAGTTGGGCATATATGCGCGATGTGTTCCATAATCCATACAGCCGTGCTCAGGTTAGGACCACACGTGTACATGCATGCACACATAACCCTATGGGGACAACTCTATACTTTGTGGTCAAAGTAATGTGTGGTCGTTCTTATGCAGTCGAGGCACTAGAATGTGCTCTGAAATTCACATTTTAAACAAAATTATACTGAAATATTGTTCTAAATAGATAGTCTACAAATGACCTAGATCTAAACATTTGAAAATGAAGCACTCACCACTGCACTGAGTAAGGAGATCTAAGTTGCATTTCTTAATTTTCCAAAATTTCTGCCTGTCTTGGACAACTGTCCAGTCCTTTGGGGGGGGGGGGGGACTGGACCATTCATCCACACAGCATGCAGAGTGCAAAATTTGGTTTGTTTGTTTTTTTCTAGTAGAGGGCGTGTGGTCCATACAGCTCTGCTCAGGACCACACGTAGTCACCCGTGTTGAACTATGCTATGGGGTAGTACAGAGCAAAAGATGCTGTACTACCCAATAGCTACCTTGGGAAATGTTGCGGGACCGTCCCTCATTCCAACCCTCTCCGGTCATCCCCAGCAAACGGCAAAAAATCACACCCGCGCCTCATTGATACCAATGACTGAACCAACGTGCATGTGCACATCATGCACGTGCACCTGTCAACCAAGGAAAAGTCGCCGGAAGGTTGTCCACCAGGACAGGTAAATGTATTGGTAAGTCAACTTTGCAGGAAACAGAAACAATTCAAACTTTCAGAAGGATGTAGGCCTATTACATTGAACATTAAGGCTCTTGCACATACATGTTCCATTTCACAAAAATTCACGTCCTACATTTTAGCAGCAAACAATAGTCTAACCCCGAGGACGCTGCCCCTTTCGTTGAAGCGCCTCGAAGAGATGTGTATTATGGAAGGGATCAAGTGCATGGCGAATGCGTCAGTGTATAACGTTAGCGTCACGGCTACTGAGTCAAGTTGCTAACTTTGGAAGTACGTGCGGAGAGGAAATGTACACATTGGGCTCGGATCTAAATTTGATTCTATGATTCTACAAGCAAACGCATTTTGGCGAGTATTGCTGTTTTTTCGAGGGGTCTGGCATGTCTAGAGTCATCCCGTATTAGGAATTTCATCTTCTACCGACGTATGGGGACCAAGATCTAACGTTAAGACTGAACAAAATGAACAATGCGACCAGAACGCTTTTGTGCGGCTAGCACGAGAGTAGAAGTACACATACAATAACACAACCTGACAACAGCGGTCCAAACACAACCACCACCCACACTTAAAGTATTGTAGACTATGTGGTCCTAAGCAGGGCTATACGGGCCACATACACCCTTTACTGGAAAAACAAAGTTTGCACTGTGTGGATTGAATGATCCAGTCCCGCCAAAACTGGACAAAATTTTGTTCACACTGCCACTGGGCAAAAATTGTGTAAAATTCAAAAATGAAATCGGAGCGATGAGTCCTTCATTTTCAAGTTATATGTTGAGGTCATGGGTAATTAACTATCCATTTGGAGCAATATTTCAGTATAATTTTGTTTAGAAAGGTGAATTACAGAGCACGTTCTTGTGCCACGACTTTTGGAAAACAACCACTCATTACTTCTTGTACACAAAAGTATAACAGTTAGAGCAAGGGTTGTCCCTTACCTCAACGGCCTCATCGGTACCCATTTCCTTCTAGTGTATATGTGGCAGTTAAATTTGAAGTC
>JZLH01S0535048.1:28454-41176 GCA_001188425.1 Eucidaris tribuloides
AAGATCCAACACCAAATCCAAAAATAGCATTCACACCTAAAAGTACAGGTGGGCATTTTCACAGTACCCCCAAAGACATAACGTTATCTTCTGTTTGCAATGTACTTCGCTCTCCAGACAATTGACAACCATAGAAAGCTCTCCTATGAGAGATAATGCAATTTAGTACATGTACATGTAGTTCCGACTTTGCTCCAAACAGGCAATCTCTATTTTTTTTGATAGACTTTTCATGTACTAATGTATGACATTAAATTAAATACTTCCATGAAAAATGATCCCCTTTTTTTAAATGAAGTGATATGAATGAGAACAATCCCAAGTTTAAGTTTTGCTGTATTTCTAGATATCACGAACGTACTGTGGACAGTCTTCTGTGTAACATTTTTGTTCGTCCACGTTACATACGTCGTCCGTGAACTCTAGAAATGTACTATAAATAATAATGCACAATTAATTTAAATTTTGAGGGTGATATTATCTCTTCCCATTCATAAAATCAAAATGAAAGGAAATGAAATGAATATTAGTTCATTTAAAGAAAAAGGGATAGTTTTTCATGGAAAGTATTTAATTTGACAGTCATGCAGTAATTCATAAAAGTCTGTAAACCTGTTACATACGTTCACATGAAAATTTCCATCTTCAGCTATTATTCATGAATTATTTAAAGCCATGCATGATATTTCATTTAGAAGGTAAAGCACAGTGGATATGTTTGAAACAGCAAATATACAGCAAATACCTTGGGTATATTTACTATGAAAAGACCCAGTTAGCAAATGATCTTTCAGAGCAAAGTTCATTGACCTATTACCTCGACCTTTTACCCATATGGCAATTTGAAATTATTTGATTATTTGTTTTGACATCTATTCACCAGATAAAATTGATAATGGACAATTTTAAATGATGTTGTAGGTAGAAAAGGTCATTTCATTTCATTTCTAAACAAACGTAAGTGACCTTTTAACCTTGACCACAAACTTTGACCCCTTTGATTTTACAACATTTCCCTTTGTTTTTACACGCATTTGCCAAATGATATAAAAAATGAGCATTCCTAACTGAAGTTATATTCAGAAAATGGCATTTTGGAGACAAATTTCATTGACTTTGACCATTTGACTTTGCAAATTTTTAGCCCTTTTTTTTTTACACCTAATCAACAAATTACATTAAAATCGAGCATTCCTAACTGGAGTTATATCAGAAAAATAGCATTTGGTGGACAAAGTTCATTTGATCTCGTGACCTTTTGACGGATTTGCTGAATACAACTGAAATCTGTTTCCTTTCATCCTGCCCCGAGATGTTTTATCCTTAGTCGCAGGAAATTCGTAAAATCTCTCTAGCTGGTATTTCAGTAAGTGTTCTTCAGCAAAGAAATACACTCCCTACTCAAAAGTATTGGCAACATACAATATAACGCATGCCAAGTTTGAATGTAAAAGGGTCTTTTCTATAAATGGTCCTTAAATGAAGTTTAATCAATTGGAAAAATAACAATTCTTTGATAAGAAAAACACTGAAGTATTTCCCTTTTCTTCTTAAATCAATGCAGTACACCCCACGACAGAGGGGCTGAAATATAAATTTAGCATTTTTTTCCGCCTCCCTTTATAGGGGTGGGGCGTTTAATTGTCACATTAGCCATATTAAGTTCGAATTCACATTGCCGTTAAATGGTTTTGAATGGATTGAATAGACTTTCCAACAAATAAAAAATGCAATATGTACTTCCTGATGCGGTCTCAGGAAAGAAGACCCACATCCGCGAAAAGAGGCGATCCTATCTTGCCGGCCGATGTTTTAATCCTTAGTCCAGATTTCGTAAAACTCTCCTCTAGGCGGTAGTTAGTAGTGTTCTTCAACAAGAAAATAACACTCCCCTACGTCAAAAGTAATTGCATACATATCAATATAACGCATGCCGTTTTTGAAGTAAAAGGGTCTTTCTATAATGTCCTAATGAAGTTTTATCATTGGAAAATAACAAAATTCTTTTTGATAAGAAAACACTGAATATTCTTTTCTTCTTTCTTCTCCACGGCGGAGAGATTATCAAATGCCAGGTAACCCCGACCAGAGGGGCTGAAATATAGAAATTTAGCATTTTTTTCGCCTCCCTTTATAGGGGTGGGTGTTAATTCACATTAAGGCAATATAATTCCGGATTCACATTGCCGTTAAAACGTTTTGAATGATTGGAAAGACTTCGCAACAAATTAAAAATATGCAAATATGTTACTCTGATGCGGTCTAGGAAGAAGACGCACATCCCGGCGAAAAAAGAAAAGGCGACTCCTATCTTCATAAGACAGTGATAAGGAAGGATTAGGCTACTAATTAAGATGATTGGCCTTCTTTCCACATCATTATATCCAATGTACTGAAAAGTCCGCCCTGGCTAGTAAATTTCAGCGATGTTTGCACAGTAAACCGCCTTTAGAACCTGAAAAAGAATAAGAAATTATAACTTTTAAAGAGGTCTTGTCCTAAAATACTGGGGGCGTATCCTCCTTACTACTGGTCTTATGAAGACAGGAGGCGTTTTTCTTCGTTAGCTGGATGTGGGTTCTTCTTTCCTGAGACCGCGTAAAGACATGACATACTGGCATTTTTTTCGTTGTTTGACATCCATTTCCAATTCATCCAAAACCGTTTAATGGGAAATAATGAAATCTAATTAGTATAGCGTATGTGAAATTAACACCCACCCCTTATAGGGAGCGAAAAACAATGATAACTTTTATGTTTCCGGTCCCCTCTGCCGTGGATGCGCCCTGCATTTGATAAACTCTCTGCCTGGAGAAGAAAAGGAGAAAGGAATATTCAAATGATTTCTTTTTTGAATAAAAATAATTTTGTCATTTTTCCAATAGTAAACTTCCATTAGGACATAAATTATGGTAAAGACCCGCTTTCACTCAAATGCATGCGTTATAGTGTATGTTGCAAATTACTATTTGAGTAGGAGGGTAACATGGAACCGCACGACGCAACGAAGTAAATAAATGTATGGACGGACAAGAACAAACGACACATTGACGGGCGGATGGATAACCCGAACATGATGCTTCCGCTCGCCTTATGAGGCGGAAAGGCATGAAACGGTCCAAAAGAGTTTTGTAAAAATTTTTGGTCGCATCTTCGAAACAACACACAATATACGATGCCACAGAAGTATGTAAACTGTATGGAAAGGCAGAGAATTGGCCTTGTACTCACACACGACTCCTAGCTCAAACGTATTGAACCCTTTTTTTTTTTTTTGCCGGGGCCGATTCTATTTCATTTTATTTTCAGTTGATTTATTTGATTACTTCATTGATTTAATCCCTTTGATTTATTTTATTTAATGCTCTGTTATTTTTTAAAACTGAACCAATCTCTAACTGACAAATGCCTAGGTCCAGTCATGCTCTGAAATGACTTTGTAAAAGAGCTCTTCAAACTTGCCATTACCTTCATAATGGGCGCAAAAAATAAACCATAGTAAGTTCTTTACGGAATACTTAAGAGTTGTTAAATATAATTGCCGCTTGTGAAAAGTCCTGCCCCGTCCCCAGCATGAGGAAACGACGTGAGAGATAACCAATTCCTGCCATGTAAAGCAACTGTTGATTGGCCATTCATCTGTCGCAAGCAATGCCTCACGAATGTTAAGCTCTAATGAAAACTGTTACAGAACCTAATTTGAAAGGTCATATTAATTCGAAGAAAGACCTTGCGAAATACACCTGTTGTCTATTTGTTGTTAATTCTATAGTCAAAATGTAGATCAGAAAAGAGCACATGTGGGTGAGCCGCTGTGTTTTAATACTGAAAATTACTTTATACAGTTTAAAATGAAGTCATTGGGATGATGACGGCAAATAATTAGTTGAACCCCCTTTTAACTGTATAAGGTAAATGTCAAAATCAATGTGTTTTTTATTGAAAACAATATTGGCTCGTATTAAATTCTAAGTCATTATCATTATAAATGTTTGGGTTTTCTCTTGTGTGAGAGGTACAGAAGGTGCAAAGGGAGGTCTCTTAATCATACTTCTATATTGACTTAAAAAGATGCATTTTTGCTGATTAATAGAAACGATTCTCTGTTGAATGTGCGTAAAGCAATAAAATTGAAAAGTTCAGTAAATGCTGTCAGGAAATATAGCGTGGACAGCTCCAGAATGCAATATTTTCGTCCAAATTGATACCAAATTTCTGTAAGAAAATAGAGGAAAATAACCAACCACAAATTTTGTTTCAATAGGAGTACCATTTTTCTACTGGAAATACGGTACAGGTTAACTGCGTTTTACACGATGCAGAGTACATTTTTATTTTCAAAAATCTTATAGTTATAGGTGTGTGTTTACTCATCTTACGCAGATATGTCCCCGCGAACATAAGAACACCGCTCGAACTTTTGGGCTGGACGGTAGGCGGTCTAGGTGGTGTGCCCCGAGAAGGACCAGATCTGGCAACGTGCGTCGCGAGCTTTGTTAACCACCGATAGCCTTGGGTACCAGTCCGTGGTGGTTTTTTTGGTGGGTATTCATCCTTTTGTTCTTGCGGCTGCTTCACTGGATTTATAAGACAGTAAAGAACATTTAGTAAATTAAGACGATGAAATCATTAAGACAAGTTCCCACGGTCAATGAAATGCGTTCAGATGAAATACGCTCAGAATTGAACGGCTCAGTGGAGAATCCTTAAAACATACTACCGTACATACCAGAACTTGGTACATGAGCCGATACTGTACTTTTGGTGTTTTTTTTTGTCCCCCATGTTGGTCATGGCGAACAGGCCTCTGAGTGAACTTTAACGAACGAAAGCTTGGTTTATTACCCCCACCTGACTTCCGCCAATCTCCCTCACCGCACACAAGTATATTACTCAATCTGTTACATCTACTGAGGTTTGTACGTTATTGAATCATGGCTGAAATATTATTAGAAATCGACTAAATAAATTAGCAGAGCATCTACAGTAAGGAAATAAACTTCATAACACTAATAAACAGCCGCTTCATAATTTAATGTTGTCTCACTTATCATTTTTTCTCAACTTAAAATCAATCCTTCCGATTATCAACGTAAAGACGGAAAGCCGTGCGTATAGGGCACTCTACCCCAATCCCAAACTGGATTTGTCCGTTGTTTAAAGTGATAGGCTAAACATTGGTGGAGTTTCAATTTTAAAAAAAATGTCAAACTTGATATCTGAGCTATATACATGTGCGTAGTTGTTCTCAAATGGACAAATAAACAGCAAAGAATACACAAGTTTTTGTTAAAGTTATGCTGCAATGGCAAGGTATGCATGAATAAACAATTTCTACTCCGTGTGGATGGTAAAATAGCTTATGATCCTGCACACAGTAAGTCTATGGGAGGAAATGGGCAGGTGAATCCGGTCGATTTATTGCTTGTAATGATTTTTCACTTTTTTTAAAAGCACTAATCATTTTTGAATACACATTTTTTCAGGGCTTCAATTTTTAGACCTTATCAAAGAACACTTTGAGCCGTTGGATGATTATGTAGCTCAACAATTTTTTTTTAAACGTGTGGCAAAATGTTTTAGCCAGTGGGCATTGGCTTTAGATTTCCAATTGAGGCCTCAACCGAAAGAACTGTTTAATCTCTTTCATTAATTTGCAAAGGTATATAATTCGTGTCCATTGTAATCTCGCATCCCACAAGTCCAATCGAAACTGATACGGACAGATTGCCAAATAGTTTTTGATTTGATTTTGAAAATCTTATGCGGAACTTTTTCATTTTCATTCAGAAAAAGTCGGTGTTTTTAATGATGTGCAACCCCCTTCCTGTCATTCAAGATCGGTGCCATCGTTGTAACAATTGCATGCTGATTTTATGAAAGGGGGCATACTTTTCCGCTTGAGGTCCACGAACTGTCCCGGTAATAAATTACTCGAGCATTACGAAATTTAATGGGGGTTGTGACGTAATGCGTTTGCAACTTGTTCATGCAAGAAGACGAAGGAAAAACTTGTGTCAAAAGAAAACGTCTTTGGATACATTAAAAGGTAAGTATCCAATGTAAAAATACTCAGAAAATATTATCAATTAAACCCTTCATTAATCCTTTAACGACTTGTTCATATCGCTGACATGTGGCAACTATGTCATGCAACATAAATGTAATAATGTCGTTTTTAACTAATGATCCTAGGATCCACTTTTGTGTCTGCTTGTCAATCCTTCCATCGAAAAAGACAAGAAAAAAACATACTAACAATTGGTTTTGAATAAAAATAACAACCATATATTGATAATAGTAATAGTAGGCAGTAAAAGGTAGTAGTAGTAATAAATAGTAGTAGTAAATTAGTAGCAGTAAGTGTAGTAGTATAGTAGTAGTAGTAGTAGTAGTAATAGTAGTAGTATGGTGGTTGGTGGGTAGTAGAAGTAGTGGAGTATATGAAGAGAGGTACTACTCGTAGAAGTAGTAAAAGTAATAGTATACTACTTACTACTACAAATAATAGTAATAATGATAATAACGATAATAATAATATAATAAGTAGAAGAAGAAGAAGAAGAAGAAGAAGAAGAAGAAAGAACAAGACAAGAAGAAGAAGAACAAGAAAAAGAGGAAGAAGAAGAAAGAAGAAGAAAGAAAAGAAAAAGAAGAAGAAAAAGAAGAAAAGAACAAGAAGAAAGGAAGAAGAAGAAGAAAGAAGAAAAGAAGAAGAAGGAAGAAGAAGAAGAGGAAGAAGAAGAAGAAGAACCCTATAGGTTCGAGTATTAAATTCTCATTACGTTCATTAATCCATCACTGATTTATACTGGAGGTGCAATGTTTTATAATGTTATGAAAGGATACTTTGGCCTTGACAAAATGTCATTACCGCTATACAAGTCAGCGAAAACGTACTTTCAACACTGGAATTTAAGGATGTTTTAATATATGCCGAATTAAAATATCGAACCACATTAAAGTTGAAAATCGTAACCTTAGGTTCGCATGTCAATATTATAGAAGTATTAAACTTTATTTTTGAATGTTGATGCATCGGTAAGTTCCATTGTTATGTGTTCAACATTCGCAAAAAAAAAATATAAATAAAGCGATATTGAAACAACGCACTAAGGGCCAATCCCTAGAAATAATTTATTGACGTACAATTACAAAAGTGCATAAAATAATGTCAATCGTACAATCCAAATGTCCACGTTTAACTAAAATGTGAAACATTATTAGTTACTTTCTTTCAGTTGTTGAATGACTACCGTAGTAGGCAGGATGGAGTCCAGAACTTTCCAAGGCCTTGGCCTTATTATACAACAACCCAAGCATATATATTCACAAATATTCCTGAGATATTCCAAAAATCGTCCTCGGAAGTTAATTCCAAGAGCCCTGCATGGCCCGATACACGTTGGCGTAGTTCTAAACCGTTCTCAGCGGTGGCTTTTTACCGTATAAGTGAGTTTTGCAAACTTGCTAGCAGCTCGACACATTCACAACGTGGCACAAGTGAGAGTTCAACATCATAATTACATCATTTGAGAGGGCGAGTGTAGTTATCAACACCGCCAGTCGGGCAAGTACGTAGTCACAGCGCAGCAGCAAGCACCAATAGCCTGTAGGACTAAGCTAAAATAAGATCAATTTCCGAATAGATCGCCACGCTCACTGGTGACTAATACTTAGGAATTTTGTATTGAAGCTGAAAAATTAAATCAATTGCCCACTGGAAATAAGTTGACAGCATATTTGTGTTTGAAGTTTGTTGCGTGTTCACTTACATGTAACTACTTCGACTCCATAACCTGAAGGATGCGTCCATTAACATGTTTAATTAGCGACCAACAACTCCTTAATTTGGGTGTGATTTAACTCTGGTCACCCCAATTTATAGTTAACAAGCAGCGAACGAACTAAAAAGATTTTGCAATGACGAGAAATGCCGCGTGCAATATTTAATAGTTCAACGCAAGTTTGTAGGTAAAAAGGGTCAAGGAAATGGGAGGGTGCCCACCAACTGACAAACTACCTTTTTTACGTCAAAGGGGCGTATCCACCTCTGACAAGCCCGATATAGATTTCGTTAGTATGTCAAATTGGGCAATTCTGAAAGGTTAGTAGTACTTTCTTCGATAATTAATGTAAAACAATGAAATGTTTTTACAATGAAATGTTACACTGCATGCATTAATGAAAACTGTTAATGAAAATAAATTAAACTTAATTGGAAGTTACGAAATTTTACCATCAGTTTTTTTCCGCTTTTGCATACAAACATGGTTTCGCACACATCAAAATGGTCCTCCATGAATATTTCGTACTTTTTTTATCCCAAATTTTTTACGCTTTAAAGGCAGGGAATTTCATCTGCAAACATCAAGGGAAAAAATCCCATCATTCTCTGGCCTTTCAGAGAGACATTCAAATGAAATATGAAGATTCAAGTAATTTTACTTAGAATTTGAAAAAATGCAAGCTAAAATAATTGTCCCATTCAAACTCATCATGGAGGGTTCTCTTTCTACATGTAAATTCCATGCTTTCAAGTTTAGACTCATCTAAATCCTGAACAGCAAGTAATTAATATTTCAATAATGACTGTGAAATAATAAATCTAATGGGAATCAAGTGAGTCATATCATCAATGCATTATGATACGTACAACATTTGGTCAATTGGTTAAATAAATTTCACGTATACATATCATGCAATGTAAGGGCATGAAAGACAGACTAAGTAGACCAGTACTCAGAAGAAGGTTTTTTGTCTCTAAAAACTCAAGATCAGTCCTAAACGTCCACTATTAATAAAACTGCGTTTTCAGCCTACTATACTTTGCCAAATGTTTATAAAATGGTATTTCTTATAATATCTAGTGTATTTACACAATGTGAATTTTTAAGGCATAGCAAATGAAGACTCTTGGGACACCCCCCGAATGTCATGTTTCATCTGGTGTAACTGGCAGTTCATTTATCATAGTTGAACTTCGATTAGAAATTCATAATTTGTGATTCAATGGAAAAATTTATAGCTATTTTATCTCACATAAGGGGCGTAGCAAGTGGCTTTCGCTTATTAATACATGTACTTGTTTATAAATTAATACACACACAAATTCACGTTTTTTAATTTCTCAATCTTCTGATGACATTTATAATCCTGATATTGTATTTGTATTCTGTATACATTGAGGAGAAGGTTTCCATTTGCAAGTTGCTTAAATAGCATTAATTGGAAGTTTTAATTTTTTTACACAAAAAATACGGATGTGACTTCTAATTTTGAGATGCCTTGTAACGTATCAAATTCTTAAAATGTCTTTCTTCTCCATTGTTTACAACTTAAGCAAACTGCGGCCTACGATGGCGAGCAATATCTTCCGACCCAGAGGCCGGTGCGCCACAGGACGGGGTGCCCTTAATTGTTTCCAAAGGCAAATGAACCAAGGGGGTTAAATGTTTTTGGAAAATTTCCCCCCCCCCCCACCCCTCCGCGCCTCCCCTCCCTAAGATTTTTGGCTGTTTTGGGTCATGAAACAGAATGATGGCAAATCTCGGCCCGATTCTGAGGCTAAAACCCTAGGACTTGTAATTCAAACCCGTAGTCCGAAAATTTCACCTTTAGGCTTCAGGGCCTGCGTTCTCATTAACGGAGCCGACGTAGGCTTGAACTAAACGAGCAGAGCCAGTGGGTATCCGGCGGATATGCATTCCCTGGTTGTATCTAACCGTTTAGTCGTTGGTAAACTAACCATTGAAACTTACTTAAGTTTGTTAGTGCAGCAATAGTGGAAACTGATATTTCGACTAGAATCTAGTTCTCCTTGTCCTGTATTAATTGGCTGTATTCCAACAGTTTGAACGCCGCTAGGCCATAGGCATATGCAAAAAGGCAAGTGCGCCATATTAAGTTACTCGACTCGCAAGCTAGGCTCACTCAGCGCTGGCAACGCGGCGTCCGCGGTATTTTGGCTTAAACGACCGGGCTCACGAATCGTATTAAGCTAAACCGTCATCTTAATGTAGTCTAGAACTTCTTCGGCCTGGGGCCAGGCAAGCCAGGGCTGGTCCTGCATCACTGGACCCAGAAACAGAGACGATTTTACTGAGGGGCTGAAACTGCTAGAATACGCCTCAACCGAGTCGAGGGCCTCAATATCATGAAACAGCAACAAAATCGGCACTGCCAGGAACCGCACAGCAGGCCTTTAATCGAGTCCGGTTGTTTTTTCAGAGTTTTTTATCGACAATTCTGGACGGACATATTTTACAGGTACCTGGATCTCCTCTAAATGTCCCGTCCAAAGACCAAATCGTCCCAATAAATCCTCTGAAAAACCGAAATCGGACTATTGCACTGCGCTGCACTGTGCACAGACAAGACAGAAAACAGACGATGCCGACCCGTACCGATGCAAATGCCAATGGGCGACGGCGATGCCTCCGGGCTGCCCTCGATAGCTAAATAGCCGACGATCTTTATTTCTTTAACCTTCCAATAAGCCGCGATGTGATGTTTGCCTTTGGTAAAGTTTCACATGATCTAGGTATGAAATGTGCTTGAGCAACAGTTTTAAAAAAAAGTTTACATAGACCGTCTAATTTAACTTAGGTCTCTGAATTTTCATTTTAGCGATGCTGGTAATGTTATTGTTACCACGTAAACGTTTATACTAGTGTTAGAATATTGAATAGATCTAAGTCGTTTAGATCGTTTAACTGTTAGTATTATCAACTCGTATGGTAAGTTATCACTTAACGTTAACGTTAATGCCGCGGCCCGATTTATCACAATTCTCTTGCGGCATTTTCGTGACATATGCTTACGCAAACGCTTGAGTCAATTTCTGAATTATTGTCGCCGTCGTGAGTCGAAACCGTGACAGATTGATGCCAGCCAAAATATTTCTCATTCATCATTCTTTCTTGAAAAATCAAATGCTGTTCAAGGTGTAATCTTCATATTTCTTGTTAGATAAGTTTCCTCTGTTTCATGATGATTTTCAGATATCACGCGAATTAAATCGCGCGAACGCAGATGCACCGCACGTACTAGTAAATGAGCGACGTGCATGCATTGAGCGCGGCGCGCCGTCCGCGGCGTAGGCGCTTGCGCTGGTAACGGTCTAATGCCAGTCCAATTACAGCGTGTTCCTATTGAAGCTAAGTTTCCGGAATGAACCGGGCCATTGGAGTAAAAGATCTCAATATAAACAGACCTTCTCCGCTAATACCCAGATAAATTTTATCCGGATAAATACGGTAAGGCTCATAGAAACACGATGATAGTGTTGATAAATAATTCAACTCTATGGTGCCAGTACAAATAAAGCCGAGTGACCTTGTTGGTATTAGTACATGTCACGTATCTGCGGTTTGGCCGATAAAGTGGCAGATGATTTTCCAAGAGTCCGGAGGGAAGAGAAAAAAAAAGCAGTGAATTTGCAGGGTCTATTCTGGTTTTTTTAATTTGTGTAATTGAGCAAATAGGCGCTATTGTCTCTTGTTGAGTGAAATTTCAGATCTTGGTATATATGGGGCCCCTATAATTAATTAGTCCATTTCATTTTTCCAGGTGAAATTAACGCCCCTACCGCGATATAGTTTGCTTTTGATTTATATTTTTAATCTTATTTTTTTTTAGGGCATAAATTTCCTGCAACCCAGAACTTTAATTTGCAACGCCTTAAAAAATCAACAGTTTGGGCATAGAGATAGGATATTTGTTATTATTATTATTTAATTATTTTATTAATGGAAATACTCATATCAAGAGCCGGCAAGAAAGTTGAATCTGTGAAATTTTATTTGAAGTCCAAATAGGCAATAGGCCCTAAATTGACATAGAAACAAGGGTTGTAAAGAATACTGCGTGTCTACACTTGGACCTTTTTGGAACCACGAAACTCTCAAGATGATAGACCCGCGGCCATGCCCTTATCAATTCACAATATTTTTGCTTAGAAATATGGAGAAAAAACTTATGGACTCTTATTTTTGAAAACGCATGCATATATAAAACCATCTCCTACAACTAAGTTGTGATTTAAATTCATTTGATTTATGAAGATTTTTATGTTATTTAATTTAATGATAGCTGAAGGTTTTAATTGTAAATTGTAAATTTTACGTATACAGTGTGTATCAAAAAAAGTAGACACTTAGAAAAGAAAAAAATTATTTTAAAATTCCTGTTCGTAATTTTTGAGATTATTTTTTTGATATGAGTATTGTTTAACCTGGACTAAAGCTAATCTGACGACACTTGTTGTATTGAAAATATTTCACGCATGAATGAGCACAACCCCCTTTGTACATATCGGCCAAAAATGCATTTGCGCACAGATTGGTGTTCTTATAATGCAATGTTTAATGCCCTCACAGACCAGTGCTGCCGAGCTCTCAACTGATGTCCACAAGGATTTGAATCCTCAACATGCTCAGAGAATGAGCTAATATCAAGGTTTTGTGACCAAAATAGGCGACAAAAATGAAGCAATGCACTGATTCAATGATGTACCCCCCATAATAAAGAAGAAAATGTCATGTTGTAAGATGAAACTGGTTGAATTAAAAAAAAATGGCAATTTTTCTTCTTTTTCAGGGTTGGGGTTGGTTAATTGTACTGAATTATTGCTTTTTATTTTGTCCTTTCGTTGTCAGCATAATTGAATTAGCTCTTGCTCTGAGGCATGCTGAGGATATAAAAATGAAGCAAAAATAAAG